>JAWDGP010000188.1:62500-177500 GCA_033675545.1 Elysia crispata | reverse complement strand
ATTCTTCTTCGATCCCCTTTTCTTTTCTCCTGTTCCTAAGCATTGAGCCAGCGTAGCTTTCTCCAAACAGATGACATACATTTTAAATGTAAGAAAAACAAGGTGGGAAAAAAATCATGCTCAATAAATTTTACTATAATCTGTCAATACGTAAAGACAAACCTTTTGCGTTCCCATAAGGTTAGCTTTGGACCCAAATAGTGCTCGATGGTTCACACAAGAATAGTAAATTCAGCATGGAAAACTGTACTGACTTGTTGGAAGCCCAGGAGCTCATCAACTTATAATAATAAATAAGTTCGCTCTTTGAGCGATTAAAACAGATAGGCCACTTGTAGGTGACGTTCTGAACCTATCGGTCATCTTTCAAACAAGGCGGTAAAGATCATTTTTTGTGATTTGAAACCTGTGAAAATCCCAAACAAGTTTTCTCTCTTCACTATTTGTGATATTTCAAGCACCGGCAGTCTCACACTCTCACATCGCCAGATAGACAAGCTGGTAGAGTGTTCGACAAACAAGAATGGGTCCGTAGGTTTTATGGCTAGCTGGACTATGTGGTAATTGGGTTGAATCTCATCTAATTAGCCCTATCGCACGCATGAGAGAGACAGCCACTGTCTCTGCAAAAAATTGTTTGAGAAACTTAGGGGAAACTAATTAGAGACCTCTTAATCGCACTCTAACTTTGTTTCGCATTTTCATTCGTTCATTCACTCTTTTTTCCAAATCTCTTCCTCACTTTCCGACCCCCTTCATTCTTTTTGTCCAAACTTTTTCTCACTGTCTCTCTCTCTCTGTCTCTCGGTCTCTCTCTCTCTCTCTCTCTCTCTCTCTCTCTCTCTCTCTCTGTCTCTGTCTGTCTGTCTGTCTGTCTCTCTCTCTCTCTCTCTCTGTGTCTCGGTCTCTCTTTGTGTGTGTGTGTGTCTCTCTCTGTCTCCCTCTATCTCTCTTCATTTACTGCCCCTCCACATCTCTCAACCCTTCCATTGATTTTTTCCTCCCCTCTCTTTTCTCTCCCTCTCCCTTTTTTCTCGACTCTAACCCATTTGTCACCATCTATTTTTCCAGCCCTTCTACCTCTCATTCAGTTTCTTTTATTATCTTTCTGTATATAGCTTTCTCTCGTATCGTTTCTCTTACATTTTTATCTCTCTTTCTCTCTCTCTCTCTCTTACTCTCCCTCCCACAATTATCTCTGTAAATATCTGAATATCATCGTACTCGAAAGTCTAATTAGCGAACACAACACAACGAGTAATCAAAGACGCAACTTTTGTTTCCTTTGTAAAAACTTTCTAAGATTCAATTATCTCTACTTTAAAAATAATTCTGAGTAATGACCAAGATCTCAAACTTT
The DNA here is from genome assembly GCA_033675545.1 of Elysia crispata. Taxonomy (NCBI): domain Eukaryota; kingdom Metazoa; phylum Mollusca; class Gastropoda; family Plakobranchidae; genus Elysia; species Elysia crispata. Next base: position 176,140 of record JAWDGP010000188.1, on the reverse strand, counting down.
TCACGTGTCTTTCTCTGCTTCTACACATCGCTAAGAAACACAAATCATTTTAAATTAGCAGGATTTTCTTTTCAATATTTTATTCTTTTTTTTTTTTCTTCATCAAGGCCCTAGCGTTACCGACCACCCAACTGAATTGTTTAGCTGAATCCTCTCATAAGGTGAAGAAAACAAGAATATTGGGTTCTCAGGAAAAGCATTTATCTTGCTCAGGTCCTGGGTGCCCCTGGGCCATGCTCCCTCTACTGGTTCCTGTTCCCAGCTGAGAGGCAGACTCTTAACTCTGATCGCAGCAACAGGGGCACGAAAGAAAAACACAAGAGGGATAAAGAAATAGAGAAAAGGAAAGAACGAATAAGGATCAGTACAGTGTGAAAATGGTTTAAGCCTATGTATGGGATATTAATAGAAAATACTTTGTTTCTGGATAGACTTAAAAATAAGCAATAGTAGTTTTAAGTTCTTTGAAGACACTCCAATGTGTTTAAATAGATGGAGTTTGAGACATAGGCAAGCAGAGCGAATACTGATTGGTACAGTGTGAAACTGGTTTTATCCTGTGAATGTGCTATTTATAGAAATTACTTAGTTTGTGGATAGACTTGAGAATAAAGATTAATAATTCTAAGTTGTTTAAAGACGCCTAAAACTCAATCAAACTCCAAAATGTGATAGTAAACGGAGTTTGACACATAGACACAGTGATTTGCAGACAGGTAGATCTATAGATGGACTTAAAAGTAGGAGACTGACAGAACTTTTAAAAGATAGAGGAATTACAAGAAGAAGAAGAAGAAGAAGAGGAGGAGGAGGAAGAAGAAGAAGAAAGAGCCAAAGCAGAATGGTGGATAGAAATTGAGAAACGAAGAGAGATTTTCTTTTTCTTTTCGTATACCTTAATCTTTCTATCTGTCTTTATGTTACTCTTTCTTTCTAGCCCTCTGGCCTGCTTAAAACATTATTTACATCTTTCGCTTCTTTTCCTCTCCTGCCTACCTCTTTCTCATGTCCTCTGGTTTTCTCTATTAATTTATTTATTTCTCTATCAATCTCACTTAGGTTACTTTAGTTCTTACCTGGTCTTTTTTTTTCTTACAATTCTGTTGGTACCTCTTTTACCCCTCTTGCATATAACTCGTAGTCTTAACCTCTCTCTCTTCTCTCTCTCTCTCTCTCTCTCTCTCTCTCTCTCTCTCTCTCTCTCTCTCTCTCTCTCTCTCTCTCTCTCTCTCTCTCTTTCTCTCGACTCTTGGATTTTTGCTCTTATTATTCTCATCTTTCTTTTACTCATCTCATACATCGTATCTCGCACTTCTTCACTATCGATATCCAAATCTCTCTGTCTCTCTCCCATTTTTTCCAAACATCCATTCCGTGTTTTATCTCTTGTCTCTCTGACACTGTGTCCACAACTTATTGAATCAATGGAGCTATGAACGCCACCATAGCTGCAATATACAGGAGTTATTTATCCCATGTTGACCCATAAATCGCTTCGCCCATCCGCCTCTTTCCCACAAACAGACAGACCAGTGGCTAAATCAAACTTTCTTGCCACAACGGCGTGGTTATTTCTACGTGTTTATAGCCTTCACGGAAAAAGCTTGGTCTGAATGGCATTATATTCAGCAGTATAAATAGCTTGGACGCTATTCGCACGTCAATATCACTTTATTCTCCTCTGTCATACTTCTAGACCATTTTCCTTTTGTCTCCATTCGGAATGCATGCTCTTTTTAGACTTTGATATTTCTTTTTTAGCCATAGTAAATAATGCAATAATTTTCTTTCACTCTATCAAATTTAAAGTTATTTTGTAATTTCTTCTCTGCATCCCTTGCTCTTTCCAGTATCCTTCGGCCCTTATAATACCTAACTTGCGTTTCTTTCTTCTTCTCCCCTTTAAAATCTGGTCCAGCTCTTTTTGAAGTTTAATGATTTGTTTTTAATTTTTCACTTCTGTCATATCTTGTTTTATATGACGCTAGAATTTTTCAAAGATTTATGTCCGTCTTTCAAGGCCCGTTTTTCCCGCATTTCACAGAGTAGTAAATGAAACTTTTTGCTTTATCAATAATATAAGGGGGGAAAAAAGATGGATAAGGAGAAAGTTAATGAATAGATGAATCTGAAATCGAGCTTTTTCCTCACAGTCTTCGTAATTTGATTTCCATCGAGCATTTAACGTCGTTTTGCTCCAATTTGTAACGAGATGCGATAAAAATGTTTTCTTCACATATCGTGATTAAATTTTCTTTAAAACACAATTTTCCTGTTTTTAGGATTCAGCAGCATTTCGAATGCGAATCTAAATAAAAATCCACGTTGAAAATAAGATATCATAATCAGCGCCTTGCCAAAGCAATTATCTAAAAAACGACCTTTGCAATGATAAAATCGTATAATAAACCTGAGCAAAATTGAAACTAAAAATTAACAGCTAAATGATTTAAAGTTCTGTGTATATTATTGAAGAGGATAAGCCTGGATCATAGTAGCTTTAGCGGATGACAAATACCCACCTTTTCCTGGCTTTGTATTAGCATGTCCTAGTACTTCCAATACATGTTTCGGAGGAAACTCCATAATCACAAATAACGGGTGAGCCAACAACATGCAAGGTAATACATTTTTTCCTATTAGTTCCAAAAAAATTATCTTAAAAAAAAAACTGGCTTAACTTATGATAAAAAAGGTGAATGGTTTATTATCGGCGAACTGCGGTACCGTAAAAAGCCGTTGTTTTTTTTCCGAAAACACCAAGCGGAGAGTCAGAAAGTCCAGAAACATAGCTTATACACAACGTGTCCTCTTACCATTACGACGATTCATAACTGCCACTTGGAATTTTATTTTATTGACTAAGCTAAATTAAAAAAAGGAAATCGAATTTTCAGAATTTATTTGTTTACTTATTTTATATAACGTGAGACAGACTCGTCTTTTCCCCTCTCTAAGCGATTTTCATCAGAGCGGGCTTAATAATTTACTGGCCAGTTTTTCCTATGTATGTTTGTGCACCATGCTTTGCTTGTTTGTTTTTTTTTTATCCCCCTAATTCTCTAGCTAATTTAGTTAAACCTCTCATCCCCCCGATCTCCCTCTCTCTCTCTCTCTCTCTCTCTCTCTCTCTCTCTCTCTCTCTGTGTCTCTCTGTTTGCCGTCTGTCTGTCTGTCTGTCTATCTCTGTATCTGTTTGTCTGTCTGTCTATCTGTCTGCCTGTCTGTCTCTGTCTCTCTCTGTCTCTCTCTGTCTCTTTCTCTGTCTCTCTCTGTCTCTCTCTCTCCCTCCATCCCTCCCTCTTTGTCGCTTATTGTTCTCCTATTTTCTATTTTGTCCCAATCACCCTCTCAGTCTGTTTCTCACATTACAGTCATTTTACTTTCTCTAATTGTTAGTGAGTTCCAGCCCCCCCCCCCCCAACTGCCTTCTTTGTCTCTGTCTTCTTCTTTATCACTCATTCCTCTATTTATCCTATTTTCTTTATTTGGTTGTTATGCCCGCCCATTCTCTCTCTCTCTCTCTCTCTCTCTCTCTCTCTCTCTCTCTCTCTCTCTCTCTCTCTCTCTCTCTCTCTCTCTCTCTCTTTTTCCTTACACAACCTATTTCTATTTATCCTACTTCCTCTGTGTGTTTGTGCGTTACCATCTCTCTGTTTCTCTGAGCCAAGCATAACATTTTCCCTCCATTCTGCGGTCACTTCTACGTCAAAATGCAGATATTTGGAGTTTTTAACACATCCATTTCGCTCCTTTAAGGCAACCATCTCACAAGCTCAGTAATGCTGAGTAAACTAATGTCTACGCTCAGTGAACAGCAAGAATCATGCCGCATACTTCCAAACGTCTTTAATTTACCACTAAAATTTTCCTTTTAATTTTCATTCGAATTCGATAAATGCTATGCTTCCATGAGCACATTAAACAAGGCTATTAACAGCTTCACTGGGCACAACTTTGCACTTTTCAGAATCCTTACAAAAAGTGACAAAACTAGTGGGCAAAATTTTGTTTCACAAATTTTCTAACTTTTTCAATGGTGAATCTTTTTATACTGTCGACAGAAGTTTTAAATTTTGTGCCTTCAAATCCTTCTTTAGGTTAAGAGGTAAAACAAGTTTCAAGAAAGTAAAAGTCACATAAAATTTTAAGAAGGTAATCATACTCTATAAATATTTAATTTAGGACGTTTTAAATAATTTTTTGCAGTGTAAAGAAAGATTAAAAGAAAAAAAAAAACATTGCACGAATGCAATATGGAAAATCAGCAAATTCTCTACTCTCTAAATCTAACTCAAGAACCTTTTAAACGCTCATTACAAGGTAATAACGTTCCGTAAAAAGTACATGAAATTGCACTGCCTTGCTAAAATTCATAACTCTACATTTATTTCAACTATGATAATGAATGTTTGAAAAGAATTGTAGATAGATTTCGATTTTACAAAATAAGCTTTTTGTTCTTGTTAGATGCAATTTTATATTCAAGTTGGGTTGAACTTATTGCACTCAATCTTTATCTTTTTCTTGGTAAATCCAGTCTACATTGATGAAAAGGGAAAAAAATGTGTGTATATATATATATATATATATATATATATATACATATATATATATATATATATAAATTTCATAAGCATAGCATTCTTTTGCCGAATGGCAAGCCATAGAACTGATGATCAATATAAATCTAAATCTGGGCAAGATAGGTTTAAAGTTTCACATTTTGGGAACATTTCTAATCGCAGAAAGAGGATGAAAGGGGAAATTTAAATTGTAGTATTGCATGATTTAAATCAAACTGAACGCATGTGTTACGTTCAATATTTCTTCATTAAGTCTTCTGAATATAGATGTAGGTTGACGAAGGTAGGGAGTGACGAAATACAAACAAGTTGGAAAAAAAGTTAAAGAGAAAAATATTTATCAGCAGCAAAAAGAAAGATTTAATTTTTATTATATAATATATATATATATATATATATATATATATATATATATATATATATATATATATATATATATATATATATTTCTTTTGAAAATTCTGATATAATGTGCATATTTCTTATACAAGATTCTGAGAGAAACTTAATGGATGAAAAGAAAGTTATATAGGCGCCCAAAAAAATATAGACAGATAGATAGATAGATAGATAGATAGATAGATAGATAGATAGATTGATAGATAGAACTAAACAAAGAAAAAGATAGCAAATAAATAAGTCAATAGATTAATAGATACATTAGTAGAAAGATAGACATTTTATTTAGGGCTAGAACCTTTCAGCTACACAAATGTGGGTACCTCAACAAAAAGTTCTCATAGAGAAAATTATTTCGCAATGGAAAAATAAAAAAGTTTATTTCTTTTTCGAATATTCCCTGTTTATACGTACGTTTTACTCTCCGTGCGTTTTTTACACAATCATTTCTAATACGTTGTTCAACTGTTACAGTTGATTCACAGCCATCTTTTTCCCTCTTCTGATTTAAACATAGATAGCATGAATTCATCAATGGGGTATATCTTTCTTCCTTCCGAAGACATAAACTTTATCTCCTTAAAAAAACTCCTATTGATCCACTATAACTCCGAGAATTTCCTGATCCGTGGTATTCACTTCATTCACTTTCTGCTGGGCTGTTTTATAATCTATGAAAACGAGTTCATTTCATGATATTGTTCCATTAATCTCGATGATCATTTTCAGTTCCTCACATTACACTGTCTTTGTCTTTCTGTATCTCTGTCTGTCTATCTAGCAGTCTGCATTTCTCTCCCTTTATCCCTCTTCTCTTTTAGTATAGCTCTCTTCTTTTCTCCATTTCACACAGGCATCTTCTCTCCTTGACTCTTTTATTTATTTTCTGTCTATAACATCTCTCTCTCTCTCTCTCTCTCTCTCTCTCTCTCTCTCTTTCTCTCTCTCTTTCTCTCCCTCTCTTTCTTTCTCTCTTTCTCTCTCTCTCTTTCTCTCCCTATCTCTCTTTCTCTCACTCTCTCTCTCTTTCTCTCTCTCTCTTTCTCTCTCTCTCTCTCTCTTTCTCTCTCTCTCTTTCTCTCTCCCTCTCTTTCTTTCTCTCTTTCTCTCTCTCTTTCTCTCCCTATCTCTCTTTCTCTCACTCTCTCTCTCTTTCTCTCTCTCTCTTTCTCTCTCTCTCTTTCTCTCCCTCTCTTTCTTTCTCTCTTTCTCTCTCTCTTTCTCTCCCTATCTCTCTTTCTCTCACTCTCTCTCTCTTTCTCCCTCTCTCTCTCTCTTTCTTTCTTTAACACAAACTTCCTCTCACCCTTACAGCTCATCTTAACTTGCTCTGTCTCTGTCGACCATTTCCTTCCTCGTTCTACGACTCAAAGTCAGCTCCCGCGTGATGACTTAAGCAATTAAACTCTCTCAAACTATTCTCAGTGTCGGCGCGCCCAGCAGACTAGAATGTCAAGCCCTGAGCAAAGACTCTCCGCTCCCCGAGTCCTCCCGGGCCAGATACGATTTAACATTTCTCCAGTTCTGGCAATGCCAAAGTCCGTAACCGGAAATTAGATTCCCTATCTTTCTTCCTCTTTCTCGCTGAGTTCTTATCAGATCTATCTGTTTTTCCTTCTTGGTTTCTGCTTTTTTTTTTCTCTCTCCCTCGTTCTCCATGTTTTCCTTATTCATGCGTTTTCCTTAACTCACTTTACATCTGTGGAAATGGTCTTGTTCCTACATCTTTCCGGGCTTCGTCGTAGTTTACAAATGTCAATAGTCAACGAGTGATTTATTTTGTATTGTAAATTTCATCTCGGTGATGAAAGTAAAGAAAAAAGTTAGTTCCCGTAATAGAAAACTTAACCCAACAGAAATAAAAAAATGGAAACGTATGCAAAGGAAATTGTTTTTTGAGAATGACAACATCTGCAGTCTTTACTTAGAGTGACTCTATCTACATTTTTGTAGGAGCAAATTCCTTGTCTCTGTGCCCTTTATGAACAAGTTCAAGTTGAATGTAGCAGAGGTTTAGAAGTCGATGGAAATTTTGTGTATTTATCGACTGGATTCAGCTGGTTCTCAAAGACTGAATGAATTTTCTATTAAAATATTTTTTGAAAAGTTATCACTAAGCAAAGAGGATCTGGGAGTAAGATGCTCAAAAACTTCTCAGTGTGGTTCAGATTCTTTACTAGATTGAGGCTTAATGGAAGTCTATGGGCCGGCTCTTTTCTTCGTAGACGACAGTACTCATCTTCTCACGACCTCAAATACTAAGGACGCAACACGGCTTAATTCTTATTCAAATGGAGACTCAAAATGAAAGAATCAAACCCTATTTCGTGGGATTACATATTGCACCAATGTTTCTTTCGTATCACCACAAGCAAATGTATTGTTTTAGATCTCTTTTGCGCGTAACTGTACGTAACCAAGAGATGACGCTACAGGTGGTGAATATCGTCACAGAAGACATTTTACTGTATCACATTGTAAGACATGATTCTAAGCAGCAAAAACGGACATTATATTTACTACACCGAACTGTAAGACATGGACCCTAAACAAATAGTACAGACATCCCCTCAGATGTCTCCATAAGGTGCCAATACTTTTAGTTAGATGGTAAAGCATCTATGTGCAATACAGATTTTCGGGGGGGGGGGGGGGGGGGGACGGGGGTTGCCTACACTATCTTTCCTTTTTCTTTATTAGCCAAGATGTGAGGAGAAATTAGATTTTAAAAAATTCGAATGTATATAGAAAATTCTATGTATATATGTATATATATATATATATATATATATATATATATATATATATATATATATATATATATATACATATTCTCATGTAATCTCGACACGCAATCCATTACATGATTGTAAAATCATCTATCTGTCATTTTCTTGCTAGACTGAAATATCAGTAAGCAATTTACACGGGGAAGATTTCTCAAATGTCTCTTGAATGTCATGAGTTGTGCAACATTGCTGGATTTATTTGATGGAGATTTCTTTTATAATCATAAGTATAATTATTTTTGATACGCCAGGATATAAATAATATCAGAATCACCTGGCACAAATATAAGTATTTATCTATGACACTTTTTTGCACATAATATTCTCGGATGATTCCTAGGTTTATCAAAATTTGGAAACTTAACTGCCTTAATTGATCTAAAATCGTCAAAGTTTTCTTTTTATTGCATTTAGGTCTGTTATTACAGCTGATTAAGTTGCAAGGACAACTGAAATATTGCTAAGTGTATTGAGATGTGGGTCAGGAATACTTCGGGAAAGAAATTCTATCGTTGTATCTAGACTAGAGTAACCTGGTCGATGCATGGATGTTCTTAAAGCTATCATTAGGGAATGCGAATTCGCAAAGAGCAATGCCATTTGGTTGAAGTCGTGAGCTCTGTTCAACAATCAGAAGCACTTCGAAAATCAAAGCAGAAATAGACAATTTTGTTTTAAAATGTTTTCTGTTCATTTGTTTCCTTTCAAATTCCAATCAGTGTGCATTTTTTAGGACGTTATTGCTTGATACGCTAACAGCAACTTAAAGTATAGTTTATGACTTCCAATTTGGGAGCATAACTCTGAAACAACATTCCACATACCCCAGGCGGCTGCAATTCTATTTTCACCGTGTTTCAAGTCCCCTAAGTTTTTGGAGGAGTCGTAAACGGACGTTTTGGACCTCTCAAACTCAATATGGATATTCTAGAGTAATAGAATACTTGCATTGCTATATTATCTTCTTTTGAAATTTCGCTAGCAGCTTAGAGATCATATTACATTAGGTAAACCGCGACATATCGGTTGTCAGTGGAATTTTTCTGACAAGAGTCTTGCAAAAATCGGAATAATATAAAAAATAAAAGTGTAAAACGTCAAAACCCTCTCTATATTTTAGCAATTAGAATTAAAAGTTAATCAATGTGATGAGAAAATGCGCGACGTAATGAAAACACTAAAGTGTTTCTTAATAGGAATCTTAATGACTATATCGACCTCACATATATTGAGTTTACAAGCATAGGGCGATTGTCGTATTAATTTCTGTGTCGTGCCATACTTGCTTGTACTTCCAACTTGACAAATATCATTCCATCCCATTATGTCGATAAACAAAAACTGTTGGCATTTGCGTGCATACTTTGCCCCGTGTAAGACTGTACGAAAGACTTGAGAAATGTTGAAGAATTAAGAAATTAGTGCGTGTTCACCTACCTGAACATCCAGACATGCTTCGATCGATATTTGAACTGAACTTTCTAGAGCTCATTCCACTGGCAGGAACTTTTATTTCCTGAGGAGGCTCGATCTCTCCTATAAGACGATTAGTTTCGGGGAGGTCCCTGAATACGGTTTTTCTGTTGACAGAGAAGACAAGAAATGGTTAAATGATAGGGTATAACAGGCACAAGAAAGCTAGACTACATTTGTACAGCGATTGATGATGGGAAAAGGAAAGAATATTCAGATTATGGAAAAAAAACCCAAAGATATAAAAACATGTGGTTGTAGGAACAGGAATAATAGCATCAAGGTTGTAGAAGGTACAGAGACATGCAGCCAATTCTCGTCTCATCTTGGATTAGGTACCTATGTCGTCGGGGAAAAAGAAGGGGGGAGGGGGGGGGGGGGGGCTGAAGTTGGAGTTTTGTTTTGCAGCCTGACGGGAGCACGTTTGATGAGCAGATAGGTCATAAATTCACTTTGGATGTTTTTCTTGCTCTAAGCTTCCCGAAGACTTCAAAAGGGCTTCTTAGAGGACAAGGGGTAGAGCTGGCTAAGATGGCAACTGACGCTATCACACCATAGCTCAGGCAGGGATCTAACCCGGGATAGATAATATCGGTTCAAAGCTCTTCCAACTGCGTCCGCCGATCACTGTTCCGCATAAAAAGCTAAAAAAATATTCAATTAATCAAGTGGAAGAGGACTGTAGTAAATAAAACAAAAAGTATTCAATCCCTGAAAAGAAAAGGGGGAACACCCGACTTTCTTACCTCCCCCCCCCCTCAAAAAAAAAAAAAAAAAAAAGAACAGAAGAAAGAAAAAAAAAATAATAATAATAATAAAAGATATAAGCAATAATAATAATAAAAAACTCTAAACAGAACAAAACAAAAACGTAGACACAGACAGTGTAACAAAAATTTACACAGGGACCAAAGTAGTAATAAGTCTCTGCCGATGAATAAATTCTGTCAAAATTACTTTCTTGATCCGCTAATCGAAAAATTGTGTACATAACATTCAAACAGCATGCAAGAATTTCGGTCACACAGGAGTTTATCGGATTTCTAGAAATGATATACGTTCACGTTTGCATACATGAATCAGAATTGTCTGGAAGATGATGATAATTGTGAAAACAGACGCGGGAAACTCCATTCTTGTTGAGCTTTCAGGTCAATAAGACAAAATCTGTACATAGTCGTTGATTCGTTTTCCCAAAATTCTATCCTGCGATATTTACATAGAGAAACAAGCCGTGTCTAAAATTCGTTTGTGCTCTATCTACTTCGCAGCTAAAAAATATGAAATGAAAACTGCGTACACGCGGTGCTAGGGTCAGACCCAATCCACAAGAAACGGCAGTATACTGTAGCGAAAAATAGAAGTGCAGTTATGGAACAAAATGAATTGGAGATGCAATTGTTCGCTTCGTAAGAATATGGGAAACAGTTAAATAGAGAAGAGGTAGAGAGAATCAGAGGGAGACAGAGAGAGAGAAAGGCTCAGGAATGAAGAGATTGAGGAAAGGGGAGAGAGGCAAAAAGAGAAAGAGAGAGAGAGAGAGAGAGAGAGAGAGAGAGAGAGAGAGAGACAAGTCATAGAGAAAAATAGGAAAGAGAGTAAGAGGAAAGAGATGGAGAAAGAGAGAGATAGAGAGAGACAGAGAGATAGAGATAAGGATAGACAGAAAGAGAGAAAGAGAGAGACAGAGAGAAAGAGAGAGACAGGGAGATAGAGAGAGAGAGTATAGAAAACCACTAGCTCGAGACCGACAAATTAAAACGAAAGACGTGAAAACATAAAAACAGATGGAATCAACAGGGATCGAACCTGCACCTCGATACGTCACCCATCGCCTTGACCAGATAAGACTAGGCACGTAATCACTGACTCATCATCTACAAAAATATTCAAGAACAGTGACTTCCATGCTGAATTGATGGGGCTAAAAATTTGAATCACTGAGAGCGGTCAAGTCCATATTTTTATAGGACATAAACAAACTAGCCTAGTGAGAGAAAGGGGGGAGGGGTTACTCTTATTGCACAATATCATACATCTGTTTTTATTTTTAACTTCTTTCTTGTTCTTTGTGCTTCAATCTGACCAATTAATGTATCGAAATAAATCTTTTTTTGATATATTCAAGCCATCAAAGAAAAGTTCCTTATATCTTCTGTTTAATATTTTGTATACCCCGTTTATACCCTGAGAATTTTTTTATGTTCGATTGCAATTCAATACCTTATAATGGAACTATTCAAAATTCCAGCGAAAGTTTCCTCCAACTTATGAAAGTCACTCCATTCATAGTATGATCTTTATTTAAAAAATTAGTTCAACTCTTCTCCGTAAACAAATTACCACCAGCAGTACTGGTACATTTCTTAATATCGAAAACTAATGAAAATTTGAATCGTGACAATAACTTCTTTCTCCTGTGTATGCTCTGTACTTCAGGCAGTTTTGGTTATGCATCCCGTGATGCTCAATAACATACAACACTTAGAAGCAATACATCGATCCCTATTCGGACGTGGCGTTAATCCGTAAGTCATAATTACTCGTAAAGCTAAAGGAAAGACAAAAGTCTGATAGCTACGAACAACTGATGACTCCGGTGTTAAATGAGAAGAATTATCCAGAAAACAACAACAGCAAAATAATGAACATTACGTTGGGTTCAGATTAGTAGCTGGTCATGGAAACTATCTTATCATTTTTCTCCTCTTTTTCCTTGTTTTACTTTTTTTTCTAGTCCTTCTTCTTCCCAAATCTCAGTCTTTTCCTTCTACCTATTTTCGTCGTTTTCTTTGAGCTCTTGATATTGTTCTGCCTTCTTTTTTTTGATAACACATGATTTTTGTTTCTCCTCCTGCTTCTCTTCTTTTTTCCTTTTAAGTCTACTTGTTTTTATCTGTCCTCGTCTTCTTCTTCTTCTTCTTCTTCTTCTTCTTCTTCTTCTTCTTCTTCTTCTTCTTCTTCTTCTTCTTCTTCTTCTTCTTCTTCTTCTTCTTCTTCTTCTTCTTCTTCTTCTTCTTCTTCTTCTTCTTCTTCTTCTTCTCTTTCTTCTTCTTCTTCTTCTTCTTCTTCTTCTTCTTCTTTTTCTCACCCTGTACATTACTTCCCTTTCTCCTCCCTATCTTTTCATCAACAACTTTACACCGTCTCCTTGCCTCATTGCTCACAGATCATTCCCTCTGCATCCAGACATGCAGACTATTGGCTGGTCGGTCTTCCGAGACGCTCTCTTCCGGCAGTAACTTCCACTGGCACCAAGCAGAGCAGGGCGCTGTGTCAACACAAGCAGTCTGAAACTGCGTTCTCCTAGATCGATGGTGCACCCAATCTTGTTCATCATTTTAAAGTTCTACGAAAGGGTATCTCTCTAATGAGAAAAGTTTAATTTGGTGATCTATCTTTATATCTTCTTTTCTCTGCCTGCCTTTCTGTCTGTCACCCAGAACATATGTCTCTGAATGTCTCTGTCTACTGTTGTTGCTCTCTCTCTGTCTCTGTCTCTCTCTCTCTCTCTCTCTCTCTCTCTCTCTCTCTCTCTCTTTCTCTCTCTCTCTCTCTTACTCTCTCTCTCTCTCGATCTCTCTGTGTCTCTGTCTGTCTCTCCCTCTCTCTATCTCTCTCTCTTTCTTCCTACACCCCCACCTCTCTCTACCTTCATCATTGAACGTTATATCTATGTGTTTTCCACCCTACCTCCCCTCTCTGTGTCAATATGGTTGCCTATGTTTGCCTGTCTATCAAATTCGCTCTTTCTCATTCCAACCTAACATTTCCTCGCCGTTCATAATGTCTATTTAAATTTTTGTCTACCCAATGGCTTTGCATTTATAAATGTTTTCGTGTTCCCGAAAAATATTCTCCTACGAAACTTTCTTTGTCTCCATTGATCAACAAACGAAACAGTTTTGTAAACAAATATTTAATTTGAAGATAAAACATATTGCTCGATCGATCCGCTAAGCTCATTGTCCCTCTATAATTATGCTCCTACCAGCACTTACTATATTTAATATCTGTTTATCCCGTCTTTCTCTTGAAACAAAAGTATAGCATGCAGACTTTAAAGTAAGATCGTCTACAACTATGAAAAGCTTCAACAGTTGAGTACTCTTAACAATTGTCTCAATTACTTTTCAAAGTATTTATCTACGTATCTATCTATCTATCCTTCTATTCATCAAACTTTCTATCCATCTATCTATCTATCACTTCATTCATCTATCTATCTATCTAGTAATCTATCTACCTCTCTATTGATCTTGCTAACAATCTATCTTTCTTTCTACATATTATCTCTTTAGCGATTTCCCACTTATCTTTTTAAAAATCCATCATTTTTCTTCCTATCTTTTAAAAATAGACACCTATTTCTCTTTTATACCTATGTTTATATACACAAACATTTCACTCTGTTTCTTTAATTTCATGCTTTACGTACCATGTCTTACACAAAAAAAGTGAGAAAAAAACAAAAAAAAAAATAACCTACAAATTCTCCCTATCTATCGATCTTCCTTCTGTTTTCCTTCCAACCATTTTCCAACCATCTTCTCTTTCCAAAGGAAGACTCCATTTTAGCGGTTAAAACTTTCCACCATCTTAAACGTCTGTTTGTCCACCACAGAACCCGATCATCGCCAAAAGCGAGTTGAGTTTCCTGCTAAATCAATACCCTCCACACCCTCTTTCCACCCTCTGCTTTTACTCTTCCTCTTTCCTTTATTGTCACTCTCCTGCAATCTCTCATCGGCATGCCGGACCGCCGTTAGCTTTCCATTTTAAACACGGGAAGAACATCTTGCGCGCTCGGAAATCGAAGACGGAAGGGACACTTAGAGCGGCCATTTCGGCTAAAGTGGTCAACCTTCGGTGGTCATCGTCTGGCTGAGTCTAAAGTTCGGACGCATACATTGTGGTGGCGGCCACGGGAAAAAAAAACAAACTAATATGACGACGAGCCAAAAGAACTGGAAATAGAACTTGATGCATAAAGCGTAGGAAATTGCCAATTTTATGACTATGTATAAACACATCATTTAAAAGATGTTGAGAAATTTCACTGCGGTAGTTAAATACTTTTTTTGGGGGGGAGTAGCTGCAGACGGATGGTGAAATTGTAGTTTTGAGAAAATAATAAAACGGGCGACAGAAAAATTGTGAAATCGCATGGAAAAGTACTTTTAAAAAAGGACTTTATTTTTCTATAGCTCACTCTGCCAGTCTTTCTGACTATAATTATTTCTCTCCTGTTTAATCGAATTTATCGACCTGACACAGGTTGAATCTCCCTCTCCCTCTCTCCCTCCCTCCCTCCCTCTCTCTCTCTCTCTCTCTCTCTCTCTCTCTCTCTCTCTCTCTCTCTCTCTCTCTCTCTCTCTCTCTCTCTTTCTTTCTTTCTTCAATAATATGCTTTTATCTTCATTTCTCTGATAATTGCTCCAGCATTATTCATTTATGATCTTTGTTTAATGAACTGCAATACCGATGTTTTGATACCTATTTTAACAAATAAAACTAGATTTAAAGGGCAGGGACGAACTAAAAAAGTGATAATCTAAACCCATCTGCCTACGGTGCAGGGCTCGAACTCGTGACAGTTTCCTGCGGCTGTATGGTGCGGAAGCTTTTAGCCTGCAGCCATCGGAGCTCCATAGAGCAGTTTATGGATAGAAAGAAAATTCAATTATTTTGTTTTACAATTATACGTTCTTGGCATTTTGTTCATAACTATATCTCTTTACATTTCAAACTGTTAATCACAGATGCGTGCATTTTGTACTTTTAAAACTTTACTCAGATTAAATGATTCCAAGTCAACGCTCAAAATTAAGTCCTCAGTTCATTTTTATATAAAAATTGTAGCGATTTTTCTAAATCAAACACACACACACACTGTCTTATTGATCAAGTTGAAAACCCTTTGTGGTAAGATGTGGGTGTCGACGTCATAGACAGCTCTAATTTAGGTCTGTCAAGCAATCCTAAAGACCTGAGTGTGTCAGTGTGTAAAGAGTATGTCACTAGTTTACATCGTGTTTACTTTGTATGATAACCCAGATGGCCAGTACGGTTTCGAGGCCGTTTATTGACTAACCATTCGTGTTTATACAGCTTTAGAAGATAAAAACTGCATCGTTCGTACATAATCTCTTCAAACAGGCTTTTAGATCTTTTAAATCGTAGCATACACTATTTATGTCGGTCTCTTTATTTGCCAGCCTTGTACTTATTGAGATAAATTTGTTAAAAGCCTATGAATGGAAAAGTTTTATCTACTAACCAATCAATCAACCATTTTAGAAACCAACCTTCTAAACGAATTAATCAATCAAGCATTATTAGCAGTACGGATCACTGTCTGTTAGAATACATTAGGTGATTACTGACGATAAGTGCTATAAAGTCTTCTTGTATATCCATCCTTAATTGTTTTCTAATTAGGGTATGACGCAAAGCACATTTTATAACCTTATATTGACGGCTACAGCAGAAAAAAGCTCTATCTTTCTTTGCTTATGAAAATTATTAATGGGTAAGTTTGCCTGATCCTCTATGCTGTGAAAAATCATCCAAACAAAAATTGGCCTTGTGCCTTGTGCCTTGATCTATGATGCCCATCAAGATGATCCCTGAAGTAATGATGACTGTTTAACTAGCAGGTTAAGTACACAAGTTCCTGATCCCATCTCACTATCTCACTATGCCAATCCTTATCGGGGTTATTCAAGCTAGACGGTGCAAAATGAGAGAGAGAGAGAGAGAGAGAGAGAGAGAGAGAGAGAGAGAGAGAGAGAGACAGACAGACAGACAGACAGACAGACAGACAGACAGACAGACAGAAACAGAACGGGAGACAGACAGAGACAGACGATGATGGTGATGAGATGATGATGATGATGATGATGATGAGGATGATGTTGCAAGAAAAGAGTGGGAAAAGGGGAAATCAGCTAACTTGGTTTGGAATAAGGATAGCAAAACAAAATAAAAGGAAAGCAAAGAAAACATCGTAAGGGAGAGGAAAAAAATATACGACTTGAGAACAAGGGAATAATGGCGAGAGAGAGCGAGAGTAAGCAGCGCTACTTAAGAGAGGGGAGAAGATAAAATTTATATTTTAATATAGAGAGGAAGAGAGAGAGAGAAAGAGAGAGAGAGAGAGAGAGAGAGAGAGAGAGAGAGAGAGAGAGAGAGAGAGAGAGGCAAAGAGAGAGTGTTGGATTGATCGAAGAAAGATGAATGGAAAGACACAGAGGAAAATACATTGAGAGAGATGCAATGTAGAGGCTTCACCTGCATGATGAGCGAAATAAATAAAGCATGAAAGCTGCAGTAGATTTGAACGCAAACATATCCCCCTTGCCACCAGGGAATCACAAGATCCCGAACATCACAAACCTTAGAAGGATTCTGTTTACAGATGGCAGGCACAGTACGCCATGGAATAATTGCACTTAACGTTTCCCTTTGATAAACAAATTTTCCACAGGAGCTGTGGATGCTTAATTGTTTTACGCTCTTTTAGTCTTTCAGTGGATGGGACCAATGGATTTTTACTCTCACTCACTTCGCTTAGTTATGAGAGATCCGTGGGGGCGAGTTTACACTATTTAATCCTTAATAGGAGTCAGTCAAGAGTCAATCAAGACTAACTTTAACTAAGGTAAAGAGGAAATCACGACCGGTTGTTTGGTAAACTGGAATCGTGTCTCAAGGTGTCATGTAAAAGGAGATTGTGTGAAGAATGGTGAACACAAATGGACTGGGCAATACGATATGAGGTCAGTTAAAGCTGACCATGAACTATCATTATTCAACTTTAGATTTGTTATGTTAAAATCTGGATTCTAAGACTCAATATTAGATTAAGAGAAAATTAAAGTTTAGATCAAGTGTCACACAAACCAGATATAAAGTTTCAACGCAAGATAAAGTCGCCATTAGAACCTATGGGGTTTGTAGACTTAATGTTCAACAAAATGAACAGCAAGATTATATTCTTGTAAGATTAGTTTTATACAACTAAAGTGTCACCGTCTTTTTATTAGATACATTAAATATAAACTGGGTTTTAAGATAGCGTGCAATATATACTGGAGATCTTGGCCCTTTTATGTGATTAGGTAAGAATAACTAAAATCAAAATTTCATTAGAAATGTTAGAGTATATGGCGATAGTAAACTACGCTGGTTACATCGTGTATAAGCTAGACAAAATGGACCTCGTGTCTGATTACGTACGCATTAAATCTCAGTTCAACACAAATGTAACTGGTATTATGACTAACGTTGCCTCAAACTCTCCATAAATTGGGTCTTATATAAAGATTGTCTCATGATCTTTTTTTAAGATAAATGATGATATTAAAACTCATCGTTATATAAACTGGGCGCTGAGTATGATCTTCACATTGATTGGTTATCGATACAAACTCTCAACTAAAGTGCACACTTTGAGAACTGAAGAGTAAGAAAAGCGGTCGATCCTAGCTCCCATCTTATTACCACAGTCCGAGCGAATCACGATCTTAAGGGAATGAGCGGAAGTTGGGATTACTTACTCCAGTGATCAGGCTTTTAAGACTGGCTTTCTTTGATCTTAAAACCTTCAAAGTAGTTATAAAGGAGCTAATTAGTGGAGTGGTTGATTTTTTTTTTCTAAAATAAAATACAAAAAAAAAAATTCGCCTGGTCATTGCGAAATATCTTGCAATTCTCTCGTTCGTTTTTAATATGATTTAATTAGTTTTTAGTATGATTCAATCAACTTTGTTTTGATTTTGATTGTTATAATCTCAATAAAAGACGGTAATAGAATCATTGGTAAGCTAACCTATAATTTTATTCCCAGAGGCATTTGAAACTACTGGGAACGAAACTAGATAACAACAAAAATATAAAAAAACGACCAAAAACTAAAAAAAAAAATTAAATCCCAAACAAATGCACACACACAAAAATGTTAACTATGAAAACTCATAACATATCCATATTCAAAGTTACCAATATTATTTGAATCTAATAGAGTACACATGGACATAGGGTGTTGTAACAATAAGAGATATGATCATACCAAATTCAAAAAGAAATTGGAATCAATTTAGGCTAGAGTTAAGAAATTTAAGAACTAAACATATAATTATGCGCTATACAGGTATTTACAGTTTTATTTTTCAAAGAGCGAGAGTCTATTTACATCTATCTGTAACAGCACTTAAAAGTTTTCGTTAAAGAATAGAGGTCTAAATCCATCCATCTGTAATGGTAAGACTTGAACAAGAGGTCAAGATCATCTGTAGGTTCTTTAGGAACAATCTAATTTAAGCCATTGTCCTATCCGTCATTTGTGTCTTTATGTTATCTACATTTCATGTATAAACTAGCATAACCTTTATTTCCAAAATTGCCGGTATCATGGAAGACATATATATATATATATATATATATATATATATATATATATATATATATATATATATATACATATATTCATATATATATATATGTGTGTGTATGTGTGTGTGTTTACCCCAGTTTCCTGCGATCACTAACATTGGTGATAACGCTTACAATAATTTTGCTGCTGATTTAGATTATCAAAGAGCGTTTAAAAAAAAGGAAGAAAATGAGGAATTACTATTAAATTAAACTAAAAAAAAATAATTTATTTCTCTTGAAAGATACGAGTTTCCTTTTTTAAATTATCTAGCACACATTTCATCAATTAAAAACGGAATCATAAGCATTCGACACAATATTCAGATTATGATTTACGTTCTTATGTCCTAATATTGAAAAACAAAAAAGAAAAAGAAATCAGTGCTCATGCCTAGACGCAAGGAAAAAAAATTTCCGCATGAGAACTTCAATTGAAAAATGTTTGAGATAATATTTGATAGCTTTCGCTGTAGCATTCCAGTGACGTTTGATTCCTTAAGAAATCGATCTAAAACGACTGAGTAAAGCCTTTCATCCGCGTATTTTTGGGGAAAAAAATATTATGGAAGGTCAGGAGAAAATAAGGAACATAGAAGAGAAATGGAAGTGTGAAAGTGGAAAGTGCTAAAAGGGAAAGCTAAAAAGAGAAGAAAATAAAACGAGGAGAGGAGAAAAAAGAAGAGCCGCAGAGAGAGAAGAACATAGAGGTTGTTAACATTTAAACATACAAGAAGTGTAGCAAAAAAAAAAAAAAAAAGAGAGAGAGAGAGAGAGAGCAAAATAAAGGGAATATTTGATAACCATATAAATTGAAATAGAGTTTCTTCTTATAGAAAAAGTTAAGAAAAATGTAAAAAGTTACAAAACTCACAAAAAAGAATGCCATTATCCCGTCTTTACCTTCCCCCATTTTGGTTTATGAGAATTTCTTTTTATTAATTGGCTACATAGTCATCTAGGCGGAAAGGAATGCAACATTTTCTCTATTTATGTTTTTCAGATATATCCGAAGTTGACGCATGAGGCCAGGCGGCGCTCCAAATTGTCCACAAGGACTCACGCCCGACAGCTTGCGTTCATGACGTCACAGATAAAATTGGTTCCGGCGCTTTTCAGAGCCACCACTTCCGCAAGTCTATTTTCTTCTCTTCAATTTTTTTTTGTATATATTTCCAAGATTTTCATAGGACGATATTTCAGGTCACTTTTGCGATATATCCTTGCTTTTTTTAAATATTTTTTTATTTGTTTGTTTCAGCCTGTATGTAGGACTTCGGGAAATTTACAGTAGATTGTTTTGTTTTTAAATGAAATACTCCAAGTAGGACTTGGTTGAACCATAAAAGAAAAAAAATTATAAATGAGTTCTATCAGTATGAACGAAACCGTTAAAAAAAACTATGTATTATTTTACTATTTAGCAAGTAAAAACTCATGAATACACTTTAACGAAATAATAACGTCTGGAATGGAAATGAATGTAATAAGAGAGAGAGAGAGAGAGAGAGAGAGAGAGAGAGAGAGAGAGAGAGAGAGAGAGAGAGAGAGTAATATGAAGTCTCATTAGTCTGACAGTATTTAATGATTTTTCTATCGCAAAGATCAAAAGAAATCCAAATTCTGTCCAAAACAAGATAAAAGTTATCAAATACGTTACTTTTAGTCAAAGTCATCAGTCACTATTTTTTCAACCTGGGAGTCCATAGGATTCCCAATCTATACTCATAAAGACAGTTTCAAATCAGAAAACTCTAATATTTTTTTCTTGAAAAGTATTTTTTTGCAATCATTGTCCGTAATTTGCGTGAAAAAAAAGACAGAAATGAGCAGCTGATCCAATTTGACGGCATGCAAAGCCAATAAAAACACCAAATGGTCTCTAGTCTGAAATACCAGAATGATACTTGGAGATCTTTCGATGTTCGAAGCGTGCTATATTTTTTTACATGGATGTAAAAGTAAAACGCAGAAGAGTCAAGGCAAAAAAAAAATATTTCAGTAGTTATTCTCAGACATTGTGTTAAAATGTATCAAAATTAAACACTATACTTTAATTGAGCAAAGATTGAATCCTATTAGAATAAACATGAAAATCCTCTTAGAAACTTAGTTCTTAATAAATAATTCGTTTAAAAAAAAAAGACAGTCGGTGCATGTATACAACTATACATACTACGGCATTAGACTAACAGAATCTGATACATTTTAAAAGTTAATGGAAGATTAATGTACAATTCCAAAAACTAAAAATTTGACAAATTCATCCTTAGATTAAGAAAACAAAACAACAGATAATGTGTTTCCATGAGAAAAATTGCTCCGGCTTAAATTTTGAGCTTTGCATCTTCAGAAAAATATTGCATGTAATAATTTATCTTCGAAAAGACATCTTCAGGAACAAAAGCAGAATATACATCTACACTTACAAATGGTTAAATTTTAGACTTTAATTCACGTATACTCAAAAACCAAGGCAGATAATTCTTCACAATAAAAAACCACTAAGGTTAGATTTTTTTTATATCTCCATATTCATAATTGGGCATATAACATAAGACCGCTGGATACATAAGAATAATCTTTGTAAATATCCCTAGAAATAAGGCGAGATATTGATGACCGAAGGAAATAGAAAAATGTGCTGCCTCGACTATCGCTGTATAATAGTAGTCATAAAGGCGTGATCAACACAATGCTAGATCGTGTTTATGAATTCTGGACTATAAGGTAAAACGAATAATTTTTTAGTGGAGATAGGATTAAATTCATAACGCTGGTGTCACTTCTCGGGTGAGTATCATTATCAGCATTAATAATTTAAAAAATAGGGGAAAAAAGACTTAGAGTGAAAACTTCCTACCATTATACTACAATGTAAAATTATATCTCACTAAATGTTGCTTAAAGCCTCTAGAAATTTTTAGTGCGAATTCCCTTTAAAGCTGCTACGAGAATTTTTTTGCTCTGATGATTCCAAAGTTAAATGTCCTATGTGCACAACTACCACCTGCAATACTTGTGTGAGTTATCGTATTATTGCTAAAAGTGCATGTAGGCGACCTGGAAAACAGTCAAACAGTGTGTAACATGGGTCCTAGAGCTTCAAAACAGGATGCATGAACTAACGATTCTGTATGGAATGGAAATTTAAAACATAAATTCAGAGCAAGAAAGACACATTTTTCAACTTCACCCTGTGTGTTTGTGTATGAGAAATATAGAGTGAGAGATAGATAGATAAATAGAGAGAGTGAGAGAGAAAGGGAAGAGAGAAAGATAAAGAGAGAGAGAGAGAGAGAGAGAGAGAGAGAGAGAGAGAGAGAGAGAGAGAGAGAGAGAGAGAGAGAGAGAGATGGAGGGAAGAGAAAGTTGGTGACAAAATGGCAAAAACGATTATGTGTTAACAAAACGAAAGTCATATTTTTTTATTCTTCATACTACTAAAACCTATGAACTTTAATGGTTCTCAACAGGCAATAAAATTATATTCTGAAAGAATTTATCTGCGTTGTGTGAACTACTACACAGTAATAAGGTACCTTGGCCCTCAACGAAGAAATGGGAGTTTGACATTAAACAATGTTATGAAATGGAAAGAAGAAATGCAGTAGGTTGGAAGCATTAGAGAATCATTAGAGATAAGGTACAGAATGACAGTAAAAAGCTATACATAGTGGAGCAATGTATATTGTAAGCACTCAGTTGTAAAATGTTTCCAATCTTGTCACAATCAACTGCATTCCTACTGTTCCAATGAGGATTGAAAAAAATAAAGAAAAATCAAATGGGCACTATGATCTCCATCGGCTCAAAATCAATATTTTTCCTCGAAGTATCCCTCGAAAAATCAGAATTCTTGTATTTTTCCTCTTTCTTTTCATTTTTCCACTGCCTCCCTAAAAGATTGAAGGAGCCTAGAATGGCCAATGGCATAATGTGCACCCTCATCAGAGCAGGGTTTGCTGTGCCTTAATCCTGGGCTTCAAGCCTCTCAGATGAAGCACTTAGTTGTTTGTTCTTTGGCATCATCCTCCTGTCAATGTGATGATTTTAAATTCCAGCGCCAACCAAATAGGCGGAAAGTCAATTAAGGGGCCAAGCTATGTTCAAAAATAATCTAGAATCAAGGGGGAGTTTGAAGCAGTTTTTGTTTCTTTTTTATTTCTTTTTCTACTTCTTTTTTTTCCACTATATTATATATGTTTTTTTTTATTGTCATTCTCCTCATCCCACAGCTAGATGGATTTAGCCCTGGGCCTCCACGCAGTTTACGTCAAATGAATATGTTGTTTATAGGCTTAATATAGAGCGTGAGCTCATTATTTTTGTTTCCTATTCAAGTTTCTTGTGAAGTCCAGAATGTGCCCGGTGGCAATGTTTGATCGTTTTATCTGACGACATTTTTCTCATTAACTTTTGGATTCTTCCTTTTCTATTTTTTTTTCTTCTAATTTCAGGCGATCATCAGCCTGCCTTGTTGAACCTTATTAAAACCAACTAAAATGTATATGTCAATGTTAAAGTTTGGCTCTTATTTTATATTTATTCCAATGAATTGAGAAGGCTCGTGTAGTAGGGATGAAAATAGCCAAAATGCAAAGTTTTTTTCACCTGGTTATCTCAAACAATCGTTTAAGTGAGATCCTGGACTATGCCATGCATTGCCATAACATGTTTGTATTTACAGTAACTATCATGAATCTGTAAAAAGTATCAATTTCATACACAATTTCCCTATGACTTTTTCTATCAGCAGTATCCATCACGGCTATCCTTCACAGTCATTTTATTACTCACTATTTCTGTCACAACTATCATGGTTATAGTCGTAGTCGTTATCACTACAGCGGGAGGGAAAAAAAACGTTCCTAGAAGAAAGAATATAATAAAATGTCACGAGAGTAAATAAAAATAAATAATACAAAACAAACCAAAATAATAAAAACAAAATATGAAACAGAAGACAAACCAAACCAAACAATTTGTCGGCAGTTGTGACTCCTTTGGTGATTGAGCCCAACCAAGTGACATCTATGTGCAATCCAGGTCTCTACAAAATACACCGTCAAAAGCTTCCATTTTTATACGGGAAGAACTGTTCAATAAAACCATTCAATACAGCACAAGTCTGCACTGACACTCAACAGTGAATGTCATACATTAGAGCGATATATCAAAGATGCAAACAATTCCATGATAGGTTAAAAAAAAAAAAAAACATCTCTGCGTTTCTTCTGCAGAGCATTGATGCTTCGCGTTCATTTTATCTTCTTGTTTTCTTTATTGATTAAAAAACCCCACCCCCAATCCCGTGCGTGTGATAGTCATTAAACTTTGACATTTTCCCCCGCCCTCTCTCGCTCTCTCAAACACCATTCGAGGCTACTCCAGTGTATTTGGACCTTCTTTTTCTTGCCGATTCATTTCTTCACTATTAATTCTTAAACTGCTTTCTTCTGTTTGCATGTGTAAGTTTTCTCCCTGGGGGCAAATCGCTCCGACCCCACATCGATCAGTCTTGGCTCTAGGAAAGAGAGGGCCCAGACCGTTCCTCAGCGGGTTTTCCCAACATTTATGAACTCGTTCCACAGCACTGCTTGACTTAAGACAGCCCTTTACTGACGGGCAGAAACTGTAGCGAGGTGCCCTTGTTTGTGGTACTCGTGGGCCGAATCGGGTTAAATACCCTCTGCTCAATCGGACGGGTATAGAGCTTCATCGATAGAGCGTTCAATTGGAAAGGTAAGAGGCCGTGGGTTCGATTCCTGGCCAGAGCATCTGGTGGTAAAGTCGTATCACATCTGATCAAACCCATCTCCGGCTTGATGGAATCACTGTATAACAATCCTTGAAAACCTTCTAGTTTTGGAATATATTCAACTTACTGCCGCCGTTCTAATAATCAAAGTTAAGGGCAATAAGCCCACGCCAAGAAAAAGAGGTTTACAAAAGGGTACCCCAGACGAATAAACACACTTCTAATTGCAGTCTAAAATATCATATAAGCAATAAGTTTATAAATATCGTAGACTTGTCAATTATTCCAAAACTGTGCATGGCTCACTTTCGTGGAAACTTTCATGCTCTTTCTGCATAAACATTTGAAAAGACAAAGTGAGAAAGACTAAAAGTAAAGGAAATCAAAGCTTATCAGATATTTATATATGCACTATAGATGGTCTGTTGTATAGAGCTTTAAAAGACGCTATGAAAATCATACATTACTCCGAACTGCAGTTCAATAGAACATCAGAAGAACGAAATTTTCATATTTTTTTTTTCTGTCAATCATGGCAAGGATCTAAGAATAAATCATGTGAACTCTTCACTTAACGAAATTCCTGTTGCCCACCCATCTATCTTTCTCGGACTCACTGGCCTGTCAGTAAAGGCAAGGGATCAAACTAGCGTTTAGTGGGAAGGGGAGAGCAGTCAAGAAGGGGGATAACCGAGTGCCACTGACGAGATTGACTCAGACTTTTTAAATGTCCGGTGGGAGAGCTAGCCCTGGTGAGGACAGAGGCTGATGGACTCAACAATAAAATGTGTGACCATTAAGCAAGACGGAATCTTGGCTTTGTCGGGAATGACAGGAGAAAATTAAATTTATAGGTGATATCGCTTGGGGAAAGTATAAAAATAAGACAAAGAAGATTAAAATGAATTTCTAGATATGAAAGAGTGGGTGACAATTTTTATGAAAATAAGAGAATATTTCTATCTATTTGAACTTTATTTTTATAAAAGGCAGTCTTTGCACGTTATTATGATTTAATGATCAATTCGTTAATTCCATATGCTACTACTTTTATCATTGCTGCTAGCATTTTTACTACTACTACTACTACTACTACTACTACTACTACTACTACTACTACTACTACTACTACTACTACTACTACTACTACTACTACTACTACTACTACTACTACTACTACTACTATTACTACTACTACTACTACTACTACTACTACTACTACTACTACTACTACTACTACTACTACTACTTCTACTACTGCTACTACTTCTACTACTGCTACTACTACTGCTGCTGCTGCTGCTGCTGCTGCTACTACTACTACTTTTACTGCATCTACTACTACTATTACTGCTGCTGCTGCTGTTGCTGCTGCTGATGATGATGATGTTGCTCTCACTACAACTACAATATAACTGAACTAAAAAAAATCAAGGCGAAAAAGTATTTAACAACACTAGCCTTCAAAATGTTCAATCACTGAAAATGAAGTTTATTTTTAAAAAAAGGGCAAATTCTTATTTCATCATGATAATAATTATCATCATGACATAATTATTCCTTGTCTGTTACCGAGATTATGGAAAAGAACTAAGCGTTTATAAATTGGTAAAGAAAAAAAAACAACAGTTTATGTCTGCAACTCAAATGATAAAAATACGAATGCAAAATTTCTTTCTCTGCAAATCTTTTCTTGATACCTGCACGATATTCCACTACAATCTTCATATTCCCATTTATGATTTATCTCAATGAAATAAAAATAAAATTCTGTTGAAAAGTATTTACAAGTGTTGCTAATCTATATTTGAATGGCAATATAATAATATAATTATAATCAATGATGGTCCCCTATAGCATTAAGAGTGTGAGTTTTTCAAACATCTTGCTTTTAGCGAATCCTGATCGATATACTTTTTGTTCATTCAAACTTCGCTCTCGCTCCCTCCTCTATATTTTCCTCTCTCTGTCTCACTCCTCTTCTTTCGATATTATTCCTCCGCAACGAGATAACATCTTCTTTGTCCTCCCTCCCAAATATAGGCACTATTTCTTTTCCTCACTCTCGTTCCCAAATACTAACAATTTAAATATCACACAAGTTTCTCTTTACAAACTTTATTTGAAGTTTTTTAAAACTTTCAAGCAATAACTTTTGCAATCTCATAAATTTACCAATCAACTTGAGTTGCGAAAATTCTCCTTCTCCTTACCTTCATCTTCTAACTCCATCACCGTTATACTTTTTGTTCATAAACCAGCCCCATGATATAGCCCAAATATACTTCTAAAAGAATAAAACTAAAGTTAGTTACCAACAAAGAACTGTCTATCGTATATCATTGTTACCTAAAGTGTTGGTTGACGTCACAATTATATTTTTTTTTTGAAGAAGCCAATGGCATTGTCGCGTCCAATACCTAGCAAACAGACTCCTCTCGATAACAATTTTACAAATCTCTATCGTAAGATTCTTCGCGAAACTTAGGGGACATAGAACAATACATAACACCAAGTTGGAAAAACTTAGAGGATGGAAAAACCAGAAGGTAGAGGAGCGCTTCAATATCAGTCGTGCCAGTGGCCGGGTCACGGGGCCGATTTCACGGTTGAAGGCTTTATGCAATAAACCACCACCAGGGTGATGAAGAGAAGACAATGTCTGCCACAGAGCAGACTCTGAAAAGTAGGAAGTACTGGCCGGGAAAAGAACTTGGGGATAAGAAACAGGGAAGCGTGTGGAGGAAAAATTGGAGAAAGGGGTGGGGGGTCGCGGAAGATTGATCAGAATCTCAAAAATTTCGAAATCTTTATGAGATATGGACAGGGACTATAGGAAACAGGACGATTAAGACTGCCGTCGTGGAGATATTGATGTGGAGTGGTAGAATTGAACAGAAAACAGCGGTGGAAAGAAAAGAAAATATGGGGGGAAATGGTGAGAGGGTGATGATAAGGTCCAACGTTTTTAATAGGATGGAGTGGCTGAGTGATCTCGAGGAATGAGTAGGCCGATGTACTTTCTAAACGGGAATGTACTTATCTTGAGTGTAGAATAAGACAGATTCTTGGATAAGGAAAGAAAAAGAGATATGTAATACTCCAGATTTATATAAAGTGAAACGATTGGTGGACATGGAGGAAAAGATAATTTAAGATCAATAAAAATATCTCGGAGATATTAGGAGTTGTGAGAAAGGGGGAGTAAGAGACAGAGAGAGAGAGAGAGAGAGAGAGAGAGAGAGAGAGAGAGAGAGAGAGAGAGAGAAAACAGTGAGAGTGAGAGTTGATGAGGCTAAGAGGAAAAAAAAACGAAAGAAGGGCTGAAAATATAAAACGAGAAACAAAAAGGAGGAGGAAAAAACCGAGAATGTTGACAGAGAAACATTTGTGATTATGAGAGAAAGAGAGATACTTTTATGATGATGAGGAAGCAGATTGAGTTCATACAGAAAAGAGTGTTAACAGCTGAAGCTATATGTAAGGATAAATATAATGAAAACAAGTCATGATTCCAATTTTAGATTGATCTCCAAAGAAAGTTCTTTAGGAAAGGAGCCGCGCCTATCATATAAATAGCACCGCTTTTTTTTAAGAAGATAAAATAAGAATGGTTAGCTAATTTTGTAAAATCAAAATCTATCTCAACAATATCTATAATAATATTATTTCCTTTTCAACATTCATGGCAATGAGGATCTAAAAGTATTAAAATTATGAACTCCATCAAGGCAATGCATCATTCTTCAGGTACTTTTTTGGGGAAAAAAATCACAGCCTTCCAATAAGCGTTAAAATGAATCTTGAAGTAGATTATGAAAGTGCAGAAATAACTGATTTCTTCCCATTTTAAATTCAAATTGGGCGAGTCTTTGTGCGTGAAATCAGGGTTTTATTGTCGGTGAGTACAGGTAGAGATTTCTCTATTGATATATAGGTTACTATATCCAGATTCGGTCTCTCCTTATGGACCGTCTCGTCTCTGATGCCAAACACTTCGGCGCTTGCTTTATTATCTCTCTCTCTTTTTTTTTTTTCATGTATAATTTTCATCGTTGACCTCAGTCGATCATTTCACGGTAGTTCATCATTCATCGCGTCATTTTTACACGTTCATTCGCACTGATTGTCGATCAGACAGTTTTCATTATCTCCAAATGTTCTCTCCTCCTTGACTAATCGATGTTAAAAGACAAGTGATCGATAGTTTTCATTGTTTATTTTTGTTTTGAAAATGTTTTCAGAAATTTCGCTGAGAGTGATTAAATTAGAGTTTGGTATTGAATCGCATTAAAAATCATCAAGGAAATAAAAAAAAAAGCTCCTCAACGCCTACTCATTTCTTTTCCGTAAACAAATCTTAAAGAATAAAATGGTTTGCTCGGGAATAAAGAACGGTTACAAATAAACAGCTGTGCTATAATTTTCATCCTATTAATGGAGGACCAAAATAAAAGAATACAAATAGCTTGTTGAAGATCTATTTATTTGCCCACTGAGACCACAACGTCACACAAGATGTAGTTAAAGTCAGTGTAGTTGGATAAAAGAAAAAAAAAAAACTAGCGCCACATAAGTATAACCTGTTGCTACGTATAGATTTAGGCCTTTCAACGCAAGATAGGTAGTTAGACGTCTCTGCTACGACACTTACGAACAGATCTAAAGATCAAATTTTTGGTAAAACCACGCGACATTAATCACCATTCAGAAGAAAATTTCTAAACAGCATAACAATGAAGAAAAATGAAAATAATTGTACTTTCATTGTCGATGTTAAAATGCCAGATTACTTTTGGTAGGAATTGTGTTCTTCGCCATTTTAGGAAAAATAGGAATTTTGCTCGAATTTTAAAGTTTATTGGTGAAAAAAGTCAACGTTTTCTATTTAAAAATTTTCTAGCTTTTAGTAGTACAGACATCAAAGTTTCAGACAAGCTGGTGAGCTGACTGGTTATGTCCTCAATCAAGCCTTGAGGTGTTTCCTCTCTTTCCTCACCAAGATGGATACAAACAAGTTTTCTGGAAAAAACTGGAGACCTTAGTTAAAGAGTTCGACCTTTGCACAGAGAAAATCTCAGGAGAGAAAATTATTGCCGCTGACATTCTTCGTTGGGGCAGTCTGGTTATTGTTTGCTTTTAAGATCTGGGAGACAAATTACTGAGCATCACGGGAAAAGATAATTACAAGCAGACGTTGAAGTGTTAAGAGGGTTAATCGAAAAATATCGACGTGAAAAATATGGGCGAAACAAAACAGCGACACATTAGAGACACATTGAGCAAAGCCTCTACTTTGGTCTAGGAAGTAATTACTTAAAACTTTGAAAAAAATATTAGAACACACAGAAAATTGGATGTTATTGAAAAAAGACAAAAAATCCGAGTTCGTTTACTACCTTCAAATACCTTTATAATTTGGTATTGCTGGTGGTCATGATATAAAGAGCCCGTTCTGAGATTTACAAGATATCTTCTGTATGGGTTCAAGGCATGTTGTACTAAGTCTTCGAAGATGGATATGCTTGGAACCTCGTCTTGTCGGCTTTGGCCTACTTGAGACAAATTTGGTGACAATTTTACAGACAAACAATAATTTAAACATGAATTTAACAGACTGGCAATCTCGTTGTTGAACGGATGAAAAGACGCTGGGCACAGCCAAAACTGAAAGTTTTTGAGAAATCAAGGGAATGTAGGAAGATTTACATGAGCTGGAATGGTTCTCTAGGCGCTTGACTTTGACTTAATTATTTATAGCGACGATTATCAAATGGAGACCGTTAAAGGTAACAAGAAATGTCTTTGAATATTTTTCTCTTAAATGCTATGATGAAATAAGAAACATATACCTTGGAGAAAGCGTTCAGCTTTAGTGTTCGGTTGGCTTTCCGCTTCATTGATTCTTTTTATAACTCTTCATATAAAAGATATCCCAAGGAATTTCTTGTACTCTTTTCTAGCTTCAGTGTAGGAAAGGTAGAGGTCAAATACTATGCACGTCCATTCAAAACCAAATACGTGGAGGTCCAGGGGCAAGTTTAATTTCACCAAGGTCACCAATGCAAACCTACCTATTAAGCAATGATAAATAATAAAAAGAACCAGGAAAAAAATGATAAAAGTCATCTGTCTTATATAAGATTTTTTATTACTCTGGTTTTTCAAGTAACATCAATTGTTTCTTTTTTATTTTTTTTTTTATTTCTTTGCTTTGGAACATCTCTTTCAGATTAATAAAAAAGTTCAAAGGGAAAATTTGTAAATGACTATAATAGTTACTTTAAAAAAAAGGATTGCTCAACCATAGGGTTAATTCCGCGTGAAAAATCAATTTTGAGTTCGAGAAAAGACATGAAAAAAATCTGTCACGTAAGTTAGCGAGGAAAGTTCAAAATCGAACGCCACCCCCTTCTGAGACTTGCCTGCTGAATTGGTTGCAATTTGTTCCGAATAGTGACGTAAAAGAATGTTTAATGTGCTATGATTTTCATGTAACATTTTCTTTTTGCTTGCTGTATTATTACTTTATTTTTTAGTTTCTTCGCCTGGGTTCACATCTTTTTTACTGTAGCATCTGCTATTTAAGTACACGTTTTACGTCATGGCAATCCTTCTATTGAAAGACACCGTTATTTTTACGGCATACACTTCGAGGCAAAAATAGTTTTGAAATATTTGCTCTGAACGTCATCCTAAAAACTTGCAGCAAATTTTAGACTAAAAAAAGATGACGCGATCCAATTGCAAGGTTCATTGAATGCGACAGAAAGGAAAAAAATAATGCCTGTTCTCTAGAAGTATTCAAACTCTTTCCAAACCATATATTTATCTGTTCCTTCAAGATTCGGTCTTAGTATTTTTATTTATCACAATATCATGAGACTTCCAGTTTATCATTAATTTTCAATTGACCGTACTTGACATTTTACAATTAGGTCTATTTTGTTTTTCATAAAATGTGACGCCGCTCATTTTCCTTACATCTAAATAATTTAAGATCCATATTTAATTGAGGCCTTGGCATTATAGACTGGCATTTTGTTGTGCAAAAAGTGGATTTTTTTAGCTTAAATTTGATATAAATAATTTCCTATTCTCATTTCCGCTGGAAATGAGATTTACAAGTAAATATGCTGAGCTCGTCGTATTTGAAGCAAAAGATCCGAAAGCTTCGACACAAATATTAATATTAAGAGATGCTCTGATTCATGTTCGAAAGAAAAAAGCAATAAAAATTACGCGATTATGTAAAAATAGATTAGGACAAATTAATACAGTACTATAATCAACTAAAAGGCTTCTACTATAGTTGAAATCGTTATGTGTATCTAGATATATCTAGGTGCGATTTTTCTTTCAAAGTGGTAATTAGTAGTATTATCTTATCTAGTCTTCCAAAAAATGTGTACATGATACAGTTTTGTTATATGTATATATAAAAAATATTGATGGATGTAATAATTATTTCAGAATATACAGTTGAATTCACCCTTGTAAGTTAAAAGTTTTTTTTTTACCTCTGAACGGACACTCGATCTTTAAGATTATATTTATAATAACGTGTTTTTGTTTAACAAAAAAAAAACAGGATTTTGTTCAAATCAATGTTAATGTTAGTTCTTCCTACGTCAAAGATTAGAAATAAGATTTTCCAGACCGCTCAGTACCTATTATGCCAAATCCTTAGCGTAATATTGTACAATCCTGATTCCCTCAAGGCACTAGATGGTTTTATTACACTGTAATTCTGTCAGCAAACTCAACTCTCAAACAGTCGCAATATAACGTGTAAGCGCATAGGCGAGCCTGGGAATAACAGTGATGTTTAGAAAGAAAATTGTTTACACTGATACCTCAAGTTTGCGTTAGATTTGATGAATGATTTTTGTTCTTTGGAATTAACTTGAAAGGCTGGTAAAGTTGCTTTAGATTTCTATTACACTTCCAAATCAGCGGTGTTCAACGAACTCACAGAATACCTGTGTTGATCAGCTCTAGATGTTAGTACCAATATATTATTGTAAAAACGTTTAAGAAAAATAGTATTACCCTCCAAAGTTGGCCATAGTTCGTCCACTCTAAAACTTGCAGAAAGTTTTGGTCGTGGGTTTGATTCCAGCTTTGAAGCTCTGTGGTTTCGAGATCTATTGTGCTATACGATTGTTTGATCCATGTGCAGGTGTATAAGATTTATCAAACAATTTTTAAAAATCAAAGGTGACCTACTTTCATATCTGATCTTAATCTTGAAGCGAGATTAAAGGAAAACATTTACAGGTGCAGTTTGATTGTTAATGTTAAAATTCGGTACAGACCACTGATTAACCCTTGCTGTCCTGGGTATTTTTGAAGAATAATGCAAAGAATGACAAAAACATTAATTCAACTTATTGTTAAGATCTGAGGTTAAGGAAAACCTTTTGCACAATTGAGCGATTTTCATAAGGCAAAAACAACAAACTTGTACTTTAGTTCTAAATTAATTATATTAATTGCTTTAAGTGACTGTAAAGGCCGAATGCATTGTGAATTGTTTGACCCTTCTTTGAAATAAGTCGGTCATGCTTTTTTTAAGAAACCAGACAAAAACAATCACTTTTACTTGTCAAGGCATATTCAATAACTCATTGGAAAATGATGTAAGGATTTTCTTTGAGAAACAGAGTAAACTTGATTTTTACATATAACTCTTACGGGATAATTCAATCCAGAGAGATTTTGTAATCAATAGTGAACCGCCAAATTTCGTCCGAATGATTTGATTTTATATAAAATGTTTGCCTGATTAAACCCAACAAGCCATTGATTATAAGATAAATTTTGTATTTATTGTTCTTTTCTGTTTGTTTGTTTTTTGTTTTCTTTGTGACTGAAGTGAGCTCCAAACTGACACAGAAGGGACTTGTACCCACCTCCTTATAAATTTTCCTTTTGGATCATGGAATTGGCTTTATCAAAACCTAAAAATCATACGAACTTTGTTGCACTGGAACAAATTTTAATACAAAAGTTAATCATTATGCTGTCTTAATCGAAATAAATATAAAACAAAATATACAAAGTAAACATAAAAAAACATGGCAAACGCTATAAAAAACCCACGATATATTTATTGACACCTTTATACTTATTTATACACTTGTATAAATTGTATAATTATGATCTTGGTTCATGTTTGTGTTGCTAAATTTTTTATCCTTCCAGTTTTATTCAATTTTACTTCGTCGCATTAATGCATCATTTTTTTTTTCTAGCTAAGAAAAGAATAGCAGCACAAGGTATTCATGGTAACACATCCTTGTAAAGCCATTTTCCTAATACTTCGAAATTATACTACCATCATCAAGTTTTCATGCGGTCAAAGAGTTTTAAAACTGCCGACTGAGTGGAATGTTGAAGAATGAGTATGAGTGGTGTCACGTGACTCTGGGAGCTACTATACTTAGCTCATTTGACCGCTTGTCAAAGAGACAGCAAAAGACAAATTTTAAGCTTGGTATTTCATTTGCTTAATTTCTTTCTTGTCGAATGTAGAGGGACTACACTTATTCCAATCAAAGCATTTTTTTCTGCTCCTCCGTTGGACCCGTCCCATATACACTTCTTTATTTTTGCGCAATAAATTGATCGCAACAAAAGCCACTAAGGCGTCCATTTGTTCATAGTAGACAGAGCTGGTAGGAAATTGGGCAGGGGAAAAAAAAAATACGATAATGATATAATTTAATGATGAAAATTAAGTAAAAAGTAACCAACTCTGCAGCTAATAAAATAATCGAATCTCTCTCAGAATACTAATGACGATGGTTATTTACATGAAATAAAAAAAAATTACTCAACTACCTGTGAGAAAGCTTTAACGAAAAATAAGAATTAGAATACAAATTAAAATGGAAAATTTAAATTGAATTCTCAAGCTTCTGAGTCGGCACTCTTTGATTCAAACGGTATTAAGTAATATAAGCTCGTTCATTACATGATGGATATCATTTTACTTAAAACAAGAAGCTGTCAAACAGGGTAGACGTGAACAAAAATCAAGCCCAATACTTATAATTTTGATAAAACTGACACTTGTGTAGGCATCTTTGCCGGGTGCTTATGCTGTGTTGTTTTTTTTTCCTACTTCTTGATGTATTTTCAGAGCGCTGGAAATAACTTCTAATACCCTAGAAGTCTTCAAGCCCTTCGCACCGAAAATA
Organism: Elysia crispata; assembly: GCA_033675545.1. Lineage (NCBI taxonomy): Eukaryota > Metazoa > Mollusca > Gastropoda > Plakobranchidae > Elysia > Elysia crispata. The sequence goes on along the minus strand of JAWDGP010000188.1, from coordinate 141,492 downwards.
TAAATACATAAAAAGGCTTTAAAAACTTTGCAAGTATGAGCCAGAGTGTGTTTAATAAACTGCATTGAATCTATGAAATATATGCGCACAATGATTAATCCAAAAACACGCAAAAAAGAATTCCATTGTTCAAAAACACTTAGCTGCGTAGCTGTTAGGAATGAAATGCGGCATATAGAAACATTAACAAGATTTTTTGTTTTAGAATGTCTTTTTCCAATTGCTGTGCTTCGTGTAGTCTTTTAAATGAATGGTTAAGACTCATCAAAGCAAACGATGAGCCATGCTCATATATATATATATATATATATATATATATATATAAAGGTTTAGATATAAAAAAGATACAATATAGACAGATAGTAAAAGATACATAATCTTGTTGGGTGTGCTTATAAGATTTTACTATGAGGTAAAGTTTGCAAATGGCTAGGTTCCTGAATATAATCGTGTAAATAGATCTCTAGATATCCTCTTTGTGTAATCTCTGGATATTGTTGCGAAATATCTTGATGTCTTCGTGAAAATCTGAACATCTTTGTGTAATCGCTGAATATTTTTGTGGGCTTTACTGGACATGTTTGTCCATCTTATTGAACGCGTCAATCATTCTCAAGGGTGCAAAAGTATTAAGTTAAACAAGAACATCATCATCACCTTTTCTCTCTTTCTCTGTCTATTTCTCTCTCTCTCTCTCTCTCTCTCTCTCTCTCTCTCTCTCTCTCTCTCTCTCTCTCTCTCTCTCTCTCTCTCTCTCTCTCCTATCTCTTCACTCTCCTTATCTTTGTCTGTCTGTCTCTGTCTGTGTCTCTGTCTCTCTCTCCTATCTCTTTACTATCTTTATCTTTGTCTGTCTGTCTCTGTCTCTCTTTGTCTCTGACTCTCTCCCTCCCCCCCCCTCCCCCCATCTCTCTCTCTCCCTAATCCCCTAAACAGCTAAACAGACAACCTCAGTAAAAAATTTTCGTTCTTTAATTTTCCAATTTGTATTATAGTTCTGTGTTATCTTTCTGAACATCTTTGCTGCTCCTTAAACTTTCAGCATATCCCATCAAACTGTCTTTTCATTATTTCTACAATTTTCCTGGGTTATCTTCTTTCCCAACTGACGTGCTTTTTCTTGAAATCTGAATATCTCTTTTAACCCATCAAAAAGCTTGTTGCCTTTCACACCAACTTTTTACTATTTAATTTTTCGTGCAAAATATACCAGCCTCCGCTTTTCAGAATATTATTTTTCCATCCTAATTACAATAGAATTAAAACCAAAACAAAAACTGCAATAACCAGACAAACAAACAAAAACCGTCGAAGTTGTGGGATCCATAATGATTGCTTTCAGTGTATTGTTCTCAATGACAGCTCAAAAGCCCAAAGGTGAGGGTGTCACCTTGAGGTGAGCACTGAAAGACCCCGATGCTCACACCCTATTGCAAGGCTAGCTTTGCTCCTGAATAAAACATGGAATCGAAGCGTTCCTAAACGTAGATATTCCATTGCCACAGCCGATTCTTCTGCACTCCCAGCTTCTCTATTTTCAGGGTAAAACACACAGCACGCAAGTCAACAGCTTCATCACCACCGCTTTCCCTTATTGAACGATGCACCGCGCAGCCTATCATTCAATGTTGCTCGGAATGGCTCATTATCGATTGTTTTAAATAAAGCTGAGGTAGTTTTTCAAGGAATAACGATATATAGAAAATATGAATTCTGCGCTCTAAAGAATATTCGAATGATGTTTGAAAGAAATTCTCAATATAGCACGAAGCATAATAATAAGACTTCCTAATAGTGCGGCTTAGATGAACCTTTAAATATCTGTGATGGTGGAAGTCTTTTTAAGTTATAAAGACAATCTTATGTGATGAATTATGCAACGGTGACTTTTAACTAGTCAAGGTTTTATGCCACAGCCTCAACGCTTGAGTAACGTTTAAGAAAATGCCTTACTTGCTCTTATATCACAATATTTCAATCAAATCACTGAATAAACAAAAAACAAAACAAAACAAAAATTTAAAAAAAACAGAAAAGGTTAAGAAGTAATTCCAACACTCGTCATTTTTACTTTAAAACTTAGTCAACCTCTTATAAACGAGATGAAAAAATGATCTGGTCCAGTCATTCAAAATATCATTCCTTGCTCCTAAACATAACGCTCTTTCAAAGAGGGAATGTTATTTTAATGAGTCTAGTCCACAACAAAATAACTTTTCTCAAAGTCGTATCACAGGGAATATTTAGGAAGGAGATAGCATCCATCTTCTTGCTGACGGTCTAGAATGAGTGCGAGAATGAAGCTAATGTCAAGTAAATAATAGCGCTTGAATTATTTAATTTATCAATTTTGTTTTTCGTCCCTTGAAAATAGACAGCTAACTAATTAGTAATAAAATGTGACCAGACAGATCAATGCTATGTTAAAAGAAAAAGGCAGTCTTTTATGCGAACCACTGAAAAATCTAAAATTGTTGGAACTTCAAATGAATAGGCAGGAAAACTACTTGCCTTCTGATCTGCTGGAATATTTCTTTACGTCAAAATCAATTCACTTCTGAGAGAAATCCCGATTTTTATGTTTGGATTCCACCATTGTAACGATAATGAAAACTCTAAAGTGCATTTAACCACTACAGTATGTCCTAAACTGAAAGCTTGGCCAAAGAAGTGGAAACTATTTCCCTGAACTTTTGCTGTATGTAACTCGCGTAAAGAGCTTCTCCAGAGGCCAATCGTTATAATTTTTTATCTCATGGGTATTATTTACTACAAGAACATAGCTATTTCTAAAACATCTAAAGTGCCTTAAACTTTTTTTCCGAAATCCTAAAATCTAAAAAAAGAATCGGAACATGTACCATACGCTGCGGCTCTAGAAAATTACTGACTTGTAATGGACAGATCCTAAACCAGAAATTTAAAGTCGCCGATATTTTCAAGAAAATCTGAATGCAGATCTTTCAACTCGAGTATCCTAGTTCCATGAGAGAAACGGCTCGTCTGTAAAAATGAGTGACCGGTCCTCAGGCTAACTCCTTTAGAATATACGTCGTCCGACATTTTGTGTGGAGTTACAATTTTCACGACGAAGGTCAGAAAGTCTTCAACATGAAAGTGAAGAACCATCAAGTGCGACCTTAAAAGATAAAACGTCATGATGAATAAATTGAATAAAACGATAGAAAAAAAAATCCTAAACTAGTGGCTTTTTTTCTTCACGTATAACATTTGCTTTTATCGTAATTGGATAAAGCATAAAAATATAATCTTCAAAGACAAAAGAACACCTACCATCGTCCTTGAATAGTTACACTAGAGAAGAGAAAGGGTCAAGGAATCTATAGCGACAAGTCGTTTCCCTTGTGGCCAGCTGTAAAGACCAAGCCAGGGCAAACAATTTGTCGCGGACACTCAATTGACGATCGTAATGAAATTGTCGCCAGTTTAGAAAGGACCGGTCGAGTGACAGTTTAGCTTAACATAGGGACCAGCACACAGACTCCCTTCACTCCATCTAGAATCTACAGCCACATCTCGTTTGGTGCCGCTTTTGTAATTTGTTTTCGCGCGTCTAATCACATTGAACTTTCCTTCACTCAAATACTTTTTTTTTCCATTTGTGGTAGAGTCTTGATTTTCCGAAAAAGGGGAGACAGAAAAAGAGAGAGACAGAGACAGACAGACAGACAGACAGAGAGACAGAAGGCAGAGATAGAGAGACAGATAGGCGTACAGACATAAAGACAGAGAATCGAAGTAAGTCGAACGATAGGTCAAGACATAGACGGCATACGTTATTGTGTGAAAACAGGAAAAAAGGGACAAATTCAGTATGACAAATTAGGATTGAGAGACAGAGACAAAAACAGACAGGCAAATATGGAATAAAAAAGAGCGAGGCAATACGCAGTTACCGTCAAGAGATAGGTTAGAAAGAGAAAGAGAGAGAGAGAGAGAGAGAGAGAGAGAGAGAGAGAGAGAGAGAGAGAGAGAGAGAGAGAGAGAGAGAGAGGGGGGGGGGGGGGGGGGGGGGCAAAAAGAAGATAGATTGAATGTAGTTATAGCGTTTCAAAAGAACTAAGAGTCGATCGACCCCATTTAAGTTGAGTAATTTTGTGTCTTAGACACCATCAAATAGCATCAAAGGAAGCTTAGATCCAGAGAAAAAAGTAATAGGATTGGTGATTTGTGGGAGAAAAAATATGTCCCTTTCAAACTAGTCTTGCAACTGTTGCAGTTGCTTTACTGATATAGTTCCTATCGTCCATGTTGTTGTTGCTCTTATTAAGATGTGTTGTTGTTGTAGTGGTGATAATGGTGATATTTGTGGTGGTGACATTTTCGTTGTTAGTATTTACTTTTGTTTTTAATATATATATATATATATATATATATATATATATATATATATATATATGTATATATATTTTTTTTTTGTGATTCATGTTATCATTGTATCTACTGTTCGTTTTATTGATGCTTTTTATGGTTGTGGATGTTGATATTGCTGCTCCAGCGTTTGGCATTGTGAATGCTCATGAATGCTGTGTGCTGCCGTCGCCACACAAAGAGGCTGAAAGATGTCGCTGGCCCTGATGTGAGAACGACTTCGGTTGTTTTTGTGCCTGGTGAATGCTGCTGTTGCTATGAATTGTCTTGTACCTGCTTGTGCTGTTGCCAGTATGCGCGTTTATAACACTAAGTTTTATTGTTGTTGTTTTTCTTCTTTCTTGACGCTCACGCTGCCTCTATTGTTATTGCTGACGTCGCTAAAATTAATGCTGCTGTCAGTTACTCAGTATGTCTTTACAATGCATAGATCTACCATTGCAAACGCTAAAGAATTCTATTCTTCTCTCAATAAAATGCCTGCATAGTTTTTTTTTTTCTTTTGGAGCAAAAAAGAAATTTTGCACATTGCATAAAAATCAATCAAATCTGGATCGATTGTTAATGAAAATCAATGACTTTGTAAGTACTAACACGGGGCTCTCTTCATGATTCTTTTAGAAGTGCATGATTGCAATTCACGATAAAAACATGTGCATTGAACAGTATGGTTTCATATTCCACTGGGGTCTTGGTTTTGTTCCCTGCTCTAACTGCGCTTCGCAAACAGCATCAGAAATTCTGCACGGGTGAATGGGCTCTTATTCCACATGGAGGACGAAAAGAGGGAAATAAGATTGTTGGATTGGAAAAAAAACGAGAAACAAAGACAGGGTTTAGATGGAGAAAAAAAACGATGCGAGGGAGAAAATAAATAGCAGAGATGTGGAGGAGGGAAGTGGAGGGGAAAGACAAAAAAAGGACGGAGCTGGTCTTACAAAGAGATGAAACAGAGGAAACTAAACAGAACAATTGTTTTTTTTTTTGTAGTTTTAAATATAAAGGTAGCGTTATTTTTTTTTCAGGATAGAATATAGAGACGCCGAGAGTTGGGGATGACAATGTAAAGGCAAAGAGAAGCGATAAAGATTAATGGATGAAAAAAAGACAAAATGGGAACAAAATGATTAAAAGACCAATATATATATATATATATATATATATATATATATTTATACATAGATATAGATATAAGCAATACAAAGAGCCAGACGAAAAGCTAGATAGGGATCCAGAGCGCACAAGCGCTCATGATGAAGGAAACCTGTTTATTGGAAACAAAAAGAAGTAATTTATAAAATATGTAAAGTTTAGTGTAAAAAAAGAGACATAAAAATAGAATAACAAAAATATTTTCCTCACACATAGCAATTTTGAAAAATTCCAACGCGTGACAGTTATAAAAGTAGCCTGTTATTAAAAAGTACCGACTGAAAGATTCAGGTTTCTCCTGTGAAAAAAGGGGTAGATCCTCGTTTTAAGAGGGAAGTAGTTTGGAAAAAGCATAAAAAGATTAAAGATCACTACTAATTACCGATCATTCATCCTTAATTTTTTAAAAGTAGAGAAACAATGATTTATTGGTTTGCAAGACATTAAACTATTTGTAACTCGGGGTTTTAATCGATTTCAGTTCTATCTCCATCCAGGAATAAGGATCATATACTTAATCGGATTTGCCACTGTACGAGGATAATAAAACACAGCCAAAACGTTCGACATTTTGTCCTCAAGTGTGAAACTTTGTCGGGCTTCAAATAAAATCAATTAATAGAGAGGGATAGAAAGAGGAAATTAGGAAAAGAAATAAAGAGAAAAAAAAACGTTGGTCAACAAAATTTCTTGACAGAACGGGAAAAAATAGCTTTCATGATACACACAAACATGGAAAGAGAGGGGTAGTGAGTAAACACATAGAGAGAAAGATAGAGAGCAGAAACTGAAAAAAGAGAAAATGAGAGAAGCATACGATGAAAAGTGGAGAAGCGGGGAAAGAAAAAACAATAAATAAAAAAGATTTAAAACATAGTTTGATTTCTACAATTATTCCTCTACCAGGAATTCATAGAAAAGAATTTATCTTAAAACAGTTTTCAGTTATTCAAAGCCTGGAATAAGCACTCCTCGAAAACTTCTTTCACTTATCTTCTTTTTTTGATTTCAAAGTGTCTTTTAATGTCTGGCTCTTCCATAATGATCAATATTTCTTAAAAAAGGCTACATAGCAAGAAATCTTTGGCTCTGTTTAAACTATTTGCCACCAAAGCAACGATAGAGTTTGCACTGATGAACCTACACAGTTGAAAAGCGATTTTCGTGGGTAACAATGCCCAAATAAGTCAGGAAAAAGATAACGAAACGTGTGCTATGTAAAAGTTAGAAAACAACTTAATGTTTTCATTACTGGATCTGGCTTTTGGACATAGCCCTTGACCTCTGATAAAGCATATCTAAGTAAAATCGTATTTGCTATTGGACGGAAGGGCCGGTGGTAATATGGGTCGCTACTTTTCGATCTACCCGAATTAATAAAATTAATAGAGATGTAATCTTTCCGATGATCGAAACTCAAAGCAAAGGCATTAGTTTAGGATTATCTTTCAGTTCTTACACAACTGATTTGCGGATACTGTCTTTTGTTGTTCTCATATTTACACAGTGTTTTTTCTTATAGAAATTCATTAAAACTTGATAGCTTTGATAATTAACTACAAAGTTATCAGATCTAGAGGATGAATCCTTTTACACAAATATTGCGTCCTCCTAGTTTGATGAAAGCGCACAAAAGGACATACTTCTCAGGCCGGTATTAGTGTTAGTTTGTTGAATAATAGCGTTCAGTGGTGGTAAATTAAAAGTCAGTGTGGCCTGACATTAATTTGGTATAGGCGGAAAAACTCATCATCATCTAAGAACGCCTGTAGTTTGAAAAATAACTGACATGACAGCATTGTATACCATCCACAATAGACTTAATACATCATATCTCAGAGATTTCAAACACGCCAGTGGGTGATCAACCTTGTGAACTGTGATGCGTAGCGGATGATGTTGGTAAGAGCAGATTTAGAGATTAACGTTTATATTTAGCTGTGACCCTTTCATGTGGGAAAGACCGACTTGGCCAGTGTATGCTAAAATCCATGTATCCGTTTCAAAAGAAATCTATAGAATCTGAAGGGTTAGCCCGCATGCAAAATGTGGAAAGACTGCTTTGTGAGGAGAGCTTGTAAGGAGAGCTAATGAAGTAGATTAGATATCAGCGCGAGAGGATTTAGTGGTTGCCCAGCTCCAGGATGTTAATTCCTTCACAAAGGATAACCAGTTATATATAGCAGGGTATATAACAGGTCGTTACGATTCTCTAATGACATCTCTTAGACCTCGTAGAATAAACACGTTGCAAGTGTTGCGATTATCTTCAAGTGTATTCAAAATCAAGAAAAAGACTTTCTTCCTCTACATCCTCCTCAGAATCTTGTTGATATTGTTGTTGTTGTTGTTGTTGTTGTTGTTGTTGTTGTTGTTGTTGCTGTTGTTGTTATTTTTCTTCTTCTTCTTCTTCTTCTTCTTCTTCTTCTTCTTCTTCTTCTTCTTCTTCTTCTTCTTCTTCTTCTTCTTTATTCTGTTCCTCCTCCACTCAATATATACTATGCTAAGAAAAGCCGAGGCACATAACATTAGCTTCATTCTAAATTGGTCTTTTTCATGACTATGATTGTTTGATGAATCATATTAATGAACATTGCATTAGGAAGGCTAAGGAATAAATTATTGTAAACTTCTCTAGTAAGATATACATATTCTACTTTTATTTTTTATTTATCTCCATAGTGGAAGTTCGCACATTTACTAATCCACAATATTTTTTCTTTATATTTGTTGTTTCTTTTTAAATTGCCGTTACTATTTTAAGACGCTGTATTCTCTATACCGTAGATGTTAAGCCTTTGGATAACTGTCATAGTTGCTTCGATAAAAAGCAGAGCGTGAAGAAAAGAACTATGAGATTTATCTAAACTTCAAGCAATCGATAGGAACAAAAGAGGCCTTGCCCACCCATGAATTGTAACCACAGACATGGTGAATTGTCGGTCACAAAAAAAGTTGTGAAACAGTTAAAATAATAGTGGGACAGAGAGAGAGAGAGAGAGAGAGAGAGAGAGAGAGAGAGAGAGAGAGAGAGAGAGAGAGAGAGAGAGAGAGAGAGAGAGAGAGAGAGAGAGAAAGGAGAAGGAGGAGGAGAAGGAGTAAGGAAAATAGGAAAGAAGAGAAAATGGAAAACCGAGAAGGCTGGACACAGAAAGAGAGAGTGAGTGAAACATAATGATAAAAAAAATACATAAATAAATAAAAAAAAAACAATCAAAGAAGATTTCAAAATATAAGAGATATCTTAATACTGGATGAAATTAAATTTATTTTCAAAAAAAATGTTCTACTCTCTTTCCCCATTCCCAATTAGGATGCCTTGTGGTCACAAGGTCACTGATGAGCTGTCTGATACAGTTCTTCACTTACAGTTGTTTTTTTTCTGGGATATCAAATACGTATCCTCTGATTGACAGACTGGGGCGAAACGGAGTGTCCTTGAAGGCAACTATAGTCGGCCTCGGTGCGGTTTGACCTATGATGAAAACTTCCTGTGACCTCAGATCTGAAACTTTAATATGTGACCATTGAAGAAACATTTCTGCATTTAGCGCGATTGTTTCGTTTATCATGGCTATCTAAGCAAGCAAGTATTATACAAAACTATTATTACTCGTCTTCAAATTTTGCTCTGCATTTTTCCAAAAGAATACAGCGTGCAAGAGACCTCATAGAAACAGTTAATTTCAGCGAGCATTTTAATTTGTTTCCCCTTACATTATTAGTTAATGAACATTTCGAATATGCCAACTCAACATCCGTTGAGGAAAATAATCCCATGTTGCCATAAAAGAAATTTTCAGATTTTTTACAACTTGGAAAAGAATACACTATGTATAATGATCCAGGCAAAAAATATTCTTCCCTAATTTTAGTTTCATCAGCCTCCAAATTATGAGAAAAACAAATATAAACACAGCACAAGATATTGCGTAAGAGCAACAAGGGGGGATAAACTCAGCTCATGTTCTTTATAAAATGTGACGGTCGCGAAATGCATGTGAACAATTAGAGCAATTATAAAATCCCTCTTGCATCTCTCTTGCGCATGTGCCTGGTCGTTATACAAGTCTTTGGTTATTGATTACACGAGAAAAACAAACTAAGCAGCGATGGGAAGACGTTGAGGATTTTACGTCAGCTAGATTAGCGCTTGGGATTTCTTGCTAAAGGTCAAAGTGGGCCGTTTTCACTCTCTTTGTTTGATTTTAACTTCATTTTGTGTTTTGTTTTGCGTGTTTCCCTTTTTCTCTTCATCGTTGTTGCTGGTTTTTCTTGCTATTTTTACCCTAATGCTGTCGGTTTTTTTTTGTAATTTTCTTGTTGTAACTTTAGCTGTTGTAAGGCAAATGGGACAGAATTTTTTTTTTAAATCCGTAGCTGACAAATTCTATCGGAGTGCGTAGTAAAGAACAAAGCCATAACATAATTTACATGGATAGTTACATGATGCACAAGATCATCGGGAAAGAAACTCAACAGCTAGAACATTGCCATCAAACTCCTTGCCACCTGGGTCAAATCGCAAGTCCTATTGCAGGAACTGGCTGTCCAGCTACTGATCACATCCCTTAGTAAAGTAGTCTATCTACTCTTACATTATTAAACTCGTTTAATCTCAATATTTAGAATAATTCCTGTGTCTTCCCTGTAGTTGAAGTCAAAGTAAAGTGAAATCTTTATCTTCTTGTATTCCATTCGAAGTCGATCGGTAATACGAGCGTGATGTTTCACTCTGACTAGATTTTATCAAGATCTTTGAACTCTGCTAGTGAGCGTGTTTGAGCTTCCCAGGACTCAGTTGGTTTTTTGAACTGTAAAATCGGTCTAACGTGAGCGTTCGGGTTTGGCTACCCTTTAAGATCATTGTACCAAAGATCAAAGAAAAAAAGAATTATTTCGAGAAAATAGGAAATTCATTGAACCCAGAAAAAAATATATGGCGATAACAAAATGAAATTTATTTTGATCGGTTAAAAAATAATGATGTCCCCATAAAACCCGATGATCACATAGTTTAAGTACGTGTAAGAGGTCCAATTCTCATAAAAAAATTGCATATGCAAAAAGACTTGAGTGAACGGCGCAAATGGACTCACAAAAAGCTAATAATAACAACTTTACTTGTTTTAGATTCCAATGAAAAATTCACAAGTACTCTCATTAAGGGTATCGAATCTCTTCTCTATATAACCAAAGTCTTTTCACTCTCTCAACATGCCTTTCAGGGTATTGTGCGCGCAGAATGGCAAGCTTAATCCACATCGATTTAATAAGTCCCCTGATTAACGTCGGTTATATGTTGGGACTTTACGATACATCGAAGACAAAAAGATCATGTCAAAAGCATTAGCTACGATCTCCGAAACGTTGTTAACGTGTATTTATTCGAGCCCTTGACATGAGGTACGATGAATCGGAATGTTCCGATGCATTTGTTAACTCTACCTCAGATTTGTGCGACGCCGAGATACCAGATAATATTATCATTACCAACATTAAACAAACTGACACAGCGAATTGAATCCGTTTTTCATTTTTACACTCTAAAAGATATTCATTTTATCATATATTTGCATCCATACAAAAATAACGCCAAAATTTTCAAGTATTAAAAGGCACTAAAAATGGTCTGATAAATATGATTAATAGCATTAGCGCGGTAGTAAGCAGGTTAGATAAGTTATTTCAGAAAAAGGTTAAAAAAAACTGACTGGCAAAATAATCTCCTAAATATTAACAACAATGATTTGATTAGTAATTAATGTGACATGAAACGTTCACTTTTCACTTCTCTGTACAATAATTTGATTTCAAGGGATGTTAAACACTTCAATTATTATATCATTCATAGTTACTTTTTTGTTATTACTGACACTTTTCAAAAACAGAAGTCCCCATGCGCCCAAAACTTGCAGCATGGCATGCTTGTAGTTTGATTGACAATACCAATGTTTCAGACGTTTTCTTATTGGGAACATATTCATTTTACGAAAGCCGTCAGGAATTGTTTGAAAGTTCCATCTATGATATTCACCAAATATCAACAATAGGGGTATGGACTTGAGATATTAAATAATCAAGAAAACAAAATACATTATCAACTTAAATACGAAATTTATTGTATGTTTCTTTCCGGCCATCTAACAGGTAACATAATTTATTCGTTATACTCATTAAACTTTCCAATCATAGCCTTATAGTCTTGAAGGCATGGAATAACAAGCTTTGAAAAACAAAGACGAATGTTATGTACGGCAGGTTATCAATATTATATATAATAAACAGTTATCTACAAGGCTGTGCTTACTTTCGATATCGGTGTTAAAAGGAACTAGATCTAGATCTTGATTTATGGCCTTGTTTATTCCAAATCGGTGTTAAAAGGAATGAGATCTAGATCTTGATTTGTTCTGTTTAAAATGCACAGTGATGGTTGGGAATAGGCGAATTCTACAATTCACAACCGGTTTTGGGAATAGACGCTGCGTATTAAAAACAACTTTAAATATAATACAGCTGAGACATATACGTGTTAGCGAGAGTAAATAGTTTCATTTTTTTTGTCTATAAATTGGTTGTCATCAGGCTGCACAGAGTCCTCACCCCACATAATATTTTTGTTGTTTACAAGCCCTAAAATTTAAATAACAGCGAGGAAAAACATTTTCATTTCTTTTTCAACACAAAGTTCGTTAAAGCGTTACTAACGAGTGGTCGTTTGACACAAAGGTTATTACATTGGCGTGACATCAAATAATCAAGAAGGAAATTAAAAATAATGCAAAAAAACAAACAAACTGGAAATGTGAACGAACTTTGTTTGAGCTGACTGATATCAACAGCAATGAAAGAAACAGAAAACCAGGCAGCAATTATACTGACATTTTCTCAGCCAGTGACAACTCCTTAATCCGATTATGAGGAATTAAATGATTTGAAATGATTTTTCCTGGTGGTTTCAGTAAAATACCCGACCTGTAGCCTGTTTGCAGAGCAGGATTAGCTCGATTTGTTTGTAAGTTTCATTGTTTATGTGGTTTATATCATCATATATAAAAGGTCTCCTTGGGGGAATTCATTCTAGCTCTTTTAACTCTTACTTATATTGACCCAGTGGTTTGCTCTGTATCTCTAGATCTGTATAACCGAACATATGGTATGGCAAGGAGAAATATGTACGGACGTTGCCTTGACAGAACGCAACCACACTACACTAAATCTAAAAAGAAAATTGTAAAAGAGCATTTTTTTTTTGGCAGGCACAAAAACTGGCAAATATAAACTGAAAAGGATGCATAATAATTTTTTTTTTTAATTCGTGTGTGTGTAAAATTTTCCACCATGACCAACATCCTACTGGGACCTGCACCGTTTCTCCAGCAATATCACCGGTGCTCCTACTCTTGGACAAAGCCCGTGACATGATGTCACGAGATCGGCAAACTGCCCAGGAGTCATCGACTGGGGCAGACATTAGCTGGTTGTCCGGCATGTCAGAGCTAAGTAAGCGCAGGAGATCGATACAGTGAAAGACAAGTTTTATACGCATACGGCTAATACTAGGTGGCCTTTCATAGTCTCAAAGACAAGTTTTATACGCATACGGCTAATACTAGGTGGCCTTTCATAGTCTCAAAGACAAGTTTTATACGCATACGGCTAATACTAGGTGGCCTTTCATAGTCTCAAAGACAAGTTTTATACGCATACGGCTAATACTAGGTGGCCTTTCATAGTCTCAAAGACAAGTTTTATACGCATACGGCTAATACTAGGTGGCCTTTCATAGTCTCAAAGACAAGTTTTATACGCATACGGCTAATACTAGGTGGCCTTTCATAGTCTCAAAGACAAGTTTTATACGCATACGGCTAATACTAGGTGGCCTTTCATAGTCTCAAAGACAAGTTTTATACGCATACGGCTAATACTAGGTGGCCTTTCATAGTCTCAAAGACAAGTTTTATACGCATACGGCTAATACTAGGTGGCCTTTCATAGTCTCCATTTCATCCAAATCAAAATAAATCGCAAGGTGAAGTAAGGGAAGATTAAGAGCTACTTATAAATGTGAAAAAAACTAAAAACAAAACTGGTCTTGAAAACGCAATGGAAAATTTATGCGGAGGGCGGGAAAAGAGCTTTCTCGCGCAGCCACCGATGAGAAAATGAGAAAACCGATGTATCACAAGTGAGGCAGAAGTTTGCAGTGTTTGAAAAGAAACCGATGTATCTCGAGTGAGACAGAAATGTACGTTGCAGTAATTGAAGATACACTGCTATATCGCGAGTGAGCAGTTTACTATTAGATTATCCCAAAAGAAAGTAGAATAACACAGGTTGCACGATAATAAAAGCCGGGTTTTAAGTAAACTAAAAAAATTCCAGATTATAATAGGTAAAGAAGAACAGGTTAATTAAGGCTTAATTTTATTATTAGGCGAATTGATTTTACATTGACTCGGAACAAATAGAGAAAGGTTTATCGCCTTTACAGATTGTTTTTAAGAAGTTTACTACTTCTTATTCAAATCAAAGATCAATTCCCTTCTCTTTTCTGTCTTCACAAAAACAAAATAAAACAAAAATAATGTTTTGTTAGCATAACAGTATGGCGAAGAAAACTGCTTGATGCAAAGTAAAAATAAGTGTGCAAAGAATTTTTTTTCTCAGTTCTTCTAAGGTTTGACAATAAAGGCCGGTTTCGAGATGTAATAACTTTAATGGCCGTTTTTATTTATATGCCAATACTCTGGGCTTATCAAGTGATAGAAATATTCAATAGCCTGTGCCTTCATTTCAGTATTATATTTAGTTGGATAGATAGAAAAAGGTAGATAAACAGTCATAGATGAAGAAAATCAAAACGACATGGGGAGAGAACTAGACATAGATAGGCATAGAAAAAGATAGTACAGAGTTATAGACCGGTAGGTAAATTGGTAATAAAATAAATTAATAGAAAGAGAGAGAGAGAGAGAGAGAGAGAGAGAGAGAGAGAGAGAGAGAGAGAGAGAGAGAGAGGAAAGAGAGAGAAAGGAAGAGCGTGAGAGAGAAAAAAAGAGACAGAGAGAGAAAGAGAGAAAGAGATGGAGAGAGAGAGAGAGAGAGAGAGAGAGAGAGAGAGAGAGAGAGAGAGAGAGAGAGAGAGAGAGAGAGAGAGAGACTACGGCACCTAGTTATGACCTAAGTTGCAGCGATTATTGATTTCCAGTTTTCCCTTTTTCACTTTTAAAGTTTGATGGAGAGAAAAATTACGCATCGTTTAAATGAATGCAGAGAATAATTTACCATCGCAATGCTGCGGATACTTCAGATAGGATTATATCGTAATGGAGTGCAGTGATTATGTGTACTCGGTTCGTTAAATTTACAAACTTATCGAAACCAGACTTCGTTCATTTCGCTCGATTTACGAGTTTTCCCTGTTAAGAATAGAAAACATCACATAGTTAGGACTGTAAGAAGAATATGTAATGTAACGCTTCTTTAGGGGAAAAATGATATTTACAAACATCTAATTACCGAGAACAAAAAACCAAATGACTTGAACATAAATCGTTATGCTGCACTTTAGCAGAATTTCCTTCACTAGCTAGCTAGCTAGTTAGCTAGTAGTAGTAGTAGTAGTAGTAGTAGTAGTAGTAGTAGTAGTAGTAGTAGTAGTAGTAGTAGTAGTAGTAGTAGTAGTAGTAGTAGTAGTAGTAGTAGTAGTAGTAGTAGTAGTAGTAGTAGTAGTAGTAGTAGTAGTAGTAGTAGTAGTAGCAGTAGTAGTAGTAGTAGTAGTAGTAGTAGTAGTAGTAGTAGTAGTAGTAGTAGTAGTAGTAGTAGTAGTAGTAGTAGTAGTAGTAGTAGTAGTAGTAGTAGTAGTAGTAGTAGTAGTAGTAGTAGTAGTAGTAGTAGTAGTAGTAGTAGTAGTAGTAGTAGTAGTAGTAGTAGTAGTAGTAGTAGTAGTAGTAGTAGAAGTAGAAATAGTGGTAGCTATAGACTTAGTGGCTTTTGCGTTGATAATATTGTAATAAAGAAAATACTTATACAAGTTATAATCTTCTATAATGCAAAACTGTAAGAGTAATATTTTCCAAATGACGAGATAAAACAACAACACTGCCAAATAATCGAATTCATCTAAAAGTAAATAAATATTTGAGCCACAAAAACTTAATCATGAACACCAGTTTCTCTTTAAACCAAAAATCAATGACCAAAAACCAGTTTTTCTATTTCAATTTTCTTTTAAATGAAACAAGAAAACGTATTCTTTTCTCAAAGCTATTGATCAAGCTACTGCATTTGTAATCCGCAAAATGTTTCCACGGACATCACCAATTGGAGTCGCATCAACAGAGCAGAGTCCCATGGGAAGAGTTACAGGCCAGGTGTTGTCACACTGATGCCATACAGAGGTCGCGAACCCACTGACAGGAAGTCGATTCAGTCGATACGAGGCCTAGAAGCATCCGACTGGACAATAAACCGAGGTAATTAGTCACACTGGTTCTGTGGACGACAGCTGTTTCTGCCTTTAACTTGCCATATATCTTCTCCCTTTGATAAGTATTACCTTTTTTTTTTTCATGCCGGGTCTGTAGATATTAAGTTTCTGTTTAGCTTCACACGTGAGATCAAGGTTAACATCAGTCCATCATGAAAGTTAATAATTTCAGTATTGACTATTTAAACTGCTTCACAATCGTAGAGTAATGGTA
The DNA here is from genome assembly GCA_033675545.1 of Elysia crispata. NCBI lineage: Eukaryota > Metazoa > Mollusca > Gastropoda > Plakobranchidae > Elysia > Elysia crispata. The sequence goes on along the minus strand of JAWDGP010000188.1, from coordinate 125,236 downwards.
TTTCGTGTAAACCAACCGAATCAGAGAAAGAAAAGATACATTAATAACGATGCGCCTTCTCAGAATGTCCAAAGAGTTTGTACGATAGCGTTCATCTGGCTTTAGTTTGCACACAGTTTAGTTTTATGGATTTCGTGTGAATTAATGATTTGTTATAAAACAATGATCGGCGAATTCTTCTTCCTCTTCTTCTTCTTCTTCTTCTTCTTCTTCTTCTTCTTCTTCTTCTTCTTCTTCTTCTTCTTCTTCTTCTTCTTCTTCTTCTTCTTCTTCTTCTTCTTCTTCTTCTTCTTCTTCTTCTTCTTCTTCTTCTTCTTCTTCTTCTTCTTCTTCTTCTTCTTCTTCTTCTTCTTCTTCTTCTTCTTCTTCTTCTTCTTCTTCTTCTTCTTCTTCTTCTTCTTCTTCTTCTTCTTCTTCTTCTTCTTCTTCTTCTTCTTCTTCTTCTTCTTCTTCTTCTTCTTCTTCTTCTTCTTCTTCTTCTTCTTCTTCTTCTTCTTCTTCTTCTTCTTCTTCTTCTTCTTCTTCTTCTTCTTCTTCTTCTTCTTCTTCTTCTTCTTACTATTATTATTATTATTATTATTATTATTATTATTATTATTATTATTATTATTATTATTATTATTATTATTATTATTATTATTATTATTATTAACTATTATTATTATAAGTAGTAGTAGTATTATTATTATTTTTGTTTTTTGTTGTTGATTTATTAATTTTATCTTTTTATTGGGCATCGGAGCGCACATCCATGACAAATTGAAGTACTCAGGACCATAGCTTTTTTTTCTCATAAGGGATCGAAATGCAATAAGTTTTTACCAAATTTATTACACAAAGTCTACTTTTAATATGATATGATATAATATGGAATATAATTGATCATAAAATTAAAAATGTAGTAACATTAGTAAACTTCATTTTGGTATCATCAAATACTTAGTTATTAGTAGTCATTACGTCAGACCCATATATCACTTTACCTTTCTTCTTGGTTTTATATTGATTTTGGGGATCAATTGTAGTTTAAGCCATTAACAAACGTTGTGCTATTAGGGTGAGTTCAATGAGCAAAGTTGTAACTAAAGTTTCGCAAGTTGACACCCAAAATTTCCTGCGGCAAAGATGACTTCAAGCTCTAATTCTCAAATGTAAATGAAAATGGTCAAAATCAGTGGCGTGACATAAACTGATGCGGAAAAATTCATACACCTCAAGTTAATGTATAGTTAACTTCCACGTTTCAAAGGCAGTTAATCATGTTGTAACATCATGAGTTTCAGCAAGCTCAGTATGATACCATGAAGAACCCGGTAACTTTATAACGTTGTCAGACATGCTTTTTAAATATGTATGTGTTTACTTGAAGTAATTTGTTATAGTCAAAGATAGAATAGCAAGATGATATCATCAAAAGAAATAATTTTAACATTATGAACCCTGTACTTAGTGCCCTCTCTCAACATGATAAAAATTTCAGTGCTATTACGCTAAGAAAGATTATTTAATGGTTTTTTTTTTCATTTAAATATCTATAGGTAATTTATTTTTAGCAATATGTCGGACTTTAATCTTAATCTTCAGTAACAGACAGAGTAAACTAATCACACATGCATGCGGACTCATAACTTTGGCTTGAAGCAAAAAAAAAAAAAATTTAAAAATAAAAAAAAGGTTTCATCACATTGGCTGGCTCCAAAACATGTCAATAAGACATAGATACGTTACTAAAGAGGAGGGCCACAACGAAAACAACAACAACAACAACATAAATGGTCGCAAAATAGAAGATCCGGACATACAGATCTTGTATATCATGAACAAAAGTGATGTCATTCAATACAAAACAAAAACATGGACTTAAACAAAAAAAAATTAGTGATTGTAATAATTACTAATAAAAGCACAATAACAGCAGCAACCTTGATAAACATATAGAATGATTTACAGATACTACGTCTACACCTAACTTCAACGAAACTGAATTAATACACAAATTCCTTCGTTCGGAACATTGTAAAATGTTGGAAGACACAGAAAGAGGCGACCTCTCGTTTCCTGAGATCTCTTTTGACTTGGACACTGATGATGTGTTAATAGCAGGCCTACGAGCAAAAGTAGAAGATGGTCAAACACAAAGTAACAGATGATGTGGTTATTTTTGTGAGGTGATAAAGGAAAGAAAACAGGTTTCGATAGAATAAGTTTAGGAGAAGAGAACAATATCAAGACTTCTCAAGGTTTAACAAGTGCGAAGACAACAATTATCAAGAGAAGATCAAGTTAAAAAAAGAGAATAAAAACACAAGCAAAATAAATGCGACGGTTACATACCTTAAAAAACATAAGTTGCCACGTAGAATTTCCAGCCAATTCCAGAGAGCTGCAGATATCATTCGGTCTCTGATGTTCGCGTTGATCAATCTTTGCACAGCCACACAGTCCTTGCTAAGAAAACTTGTTTTTTTTTTATTCAATATACGTTCAATCCATTAAGATTTCTTAATACTGCCACAGCTTTAACACATTAATATACAGTTTGGAGAAAGTTCGTGGAGATGTTCCGTTTGAGGTGTCTACAAAACTTTCTAAAAGAACAATAATATGACATCACATACACGTTATACTAAGATAAGCGTTAGTCGTATAATACTAATAACTCTAAACTCAAGCTGAATCTGTCCACAAGATATCGTAACAAAGCTCCGTCTTTCGCAAGCTCAAGGTTAAGATAGGAACTATAATTCTTTGCTCGAAAAACTTGAATGTTTAAGTGTTATAAATATAGAACTTGTAAGTACCAAGGCTTTTGGCTACGTGCACAAACAAAAATGTCACAACATCAATTACGATGAACAATTGAGTGCTATGAGTAACACAGTCTCATCCTGCGCTGATTGGGCTTGCGACAAATTACTTCCTCAAAGGATATAAACATATCATTATTTAATTTGCGGTTCTCTGTCAACAAGTCATTGCTGTGTTAACTAAGTTTTAAAATGAAATACAAGAAGGTTCACCTTATTAAGGACTTTGTTAAACTGTAACGAGTAGGGAAAGGAAAGGAAAGTTTGAGAAAAAGACTAATGTATATAAAAATAGATGGATATATCAGCATATACTTAGAGAGTGGGAGAGAAAAGTGTGAAAATGAATGTGAACATTAAAAAGCAGGAGCGACAGAAAAGGCAGGAGGCGAAGCAAAGAGGGAAACGTTATTTTATAGGAGGCAAAGATTTGACAAAATAGGCCGCAAAGGTAAGAGAAAGAAAAGGTATATTTGTTAGATAAAAAGAGAGCGAGGAGGAAAAAGACAAAGAATGTTAGAGATAGCGAGTGCAGAAAGGAACAATTCAGAAAGCTAGAGAGAGAGAGAGAGAGAGAGAGAGAGAGAGAGAGAGAGAGAGAGAGAGAGAGAGAGAGAGAGAGAGAGAGAGAGAGAGAGAGAGAGAGAGAGAGAGAGAGAGAGAGAGAGAGAGAGAGACACACACAGACAGAGAGACAGAGAGACAGAGAGAAGAAAAAAGTTGATGAGAGTCAAAGAGGTAAGTGGCAGAGAGAAAGAAAGAAATTAAGAGGGAGAAAGAGACAAACAGACAGACAGATAGACAAACAGAGAAATAGAGAGGGACAGACAAACAGACATATAGAGGGGACAGAGAATGAGAAAGATTCATTAAAAACATTGATTTCAGCACTATAGTTATAATCCAAAAGACGTACAATTCATTTGTTTAGCGACGCAAAGATCACTGCCCCAAAATATATCTTTCTGGAACGCGTTTTATTTATTATGATTTAAGCAATAAAATTAACTTCACAGAGCACGGAAATGAATTATCTTCCAACTCAACTGTTCTATAATAGATTTTAAAGTGACAAGTACTATCGTCCTTACATAATTATGTATACTGTCATCTCATTCTTTATTTTGAAGAGGCAGAGTTACCGCAGACAAATCTTTGTTGTAGCGATTAACTTGGAGTGTGTGTCTATTCAGCAATCAGGCATTCGATATGAACATTATCTCTATTATTTTTTTTTGTCTATCAGGAGATAGCAGCATTTAAAAGAAAGAAGTGGCGACAAAAATGTGTCTGCAAGAAAAATAAAATGAAAAAGGCCAAAATTAATCATTCTGAATTCAAAAACCCTATTTAAGGAATGACTGTAACTTATGACAAGGTGATTGTAAAGGCCAAAATATATGAAAATGGAAAATGCGAAGAAATGCTACAAAAGGGATAGTTTTAAAAAAATAAGTTATGACAACTGATGACCATAGAAAATGATTTGTTATGCATAAACACAAGGTTGTAACAGCTGCAATAACAGTTTTGCTGACAGCATCGGTAGCATTGCTTGTCACCTAGACGAAAGCAAGGTTTAAAATAAAAGATGCAGCTGCAACTAAGTAAAGAAGAAAATAATTGGTTAGTTTGTATCAGCTTACATCAGTGCTGAGAACTTCATAATGGCGGCATTACATGGGGTCTTCGAATCGGCTTATATATCTTGGCCAGTTATACCTTATTCAGAGTTCTATAGCTTGCTTAAAACAGAAAGGTCAAGTTATTTTTAGACATGAGCGAAAGTTTATCTGAGAAGATAAAAGAAACCATTGTACAGTATAACTGTAATTGTCATGGACATTATTTTTTTTTTTTTTGCCCGACAACCTCAAAATGAGTCTAGGGGTAGCATACACTTTTGTCTTTGGTGATTTTTAAAACAATATCTGACTGGTAGCGGTAACGAACAATCTTGAAAAGAAAAAAAACAAAAACCAGAGACGTTCAGATTAAGGGAAAAAGAAAACCACTTTTCAGCGAGTTTATCAAACTAAGATCACTGAAAGAAAGAAGTTTTACACCATAGGGTCAGCATAAGTAAAGGCAGGCGTGGGTTGAAACCCGCTTCCAGTTCCTCAACCTTCACACTCAGCCAAAATGTGATACAGCGCTGGTGATCACTTTTACCATATTTTACGGGTCTTAACTGCAATAATAGTTTATTTTTAGAAACGGGTAAATCTTGTCTAGAATAGACGATAATGATGAGACAATCGATGTAAAATTAAACGATGACGTAAAAAAGGCCGTATCGATTAACACGCTGCTAATGTTTTGACATTTTACTGAGCTCACTTGTGTCTGCTATAGATTTTCGAGAAACATGACGTTTCTAAGGCAAGGCCTGCTTACCGAGGTCACGAAAGGTGTATCCTACAAATTATAAACGCATGACAGCTAATTGACCTTCTCTTTTCCTACACCGTTATAGATTTATGAAGAACAACAAGGGCACACAATGCTAACCTTGGGTGCTGACGTCACAAAGAATGCATCGTCCAACAAGTCACTATTTGCGTGACAGTTAAACCCTAGTCGATATACCAGGCGTGTCATGTCGGAACAGGAGATGCGATAGGACAGAGCGGATCCTTATCGTCTGCCTGCAACGGAGTGTAACTCTTGATCACCTGCCGAAAATCCTGCCTGAACAGCCTTTAGAGTGTCTAGTCCTCCCAGAGACCTGTCCGCCTACTACCTAAAGAGTGGGTCTCAAACAGAACGTCAATACTGCCTCCACCGGGCACAGACAATCGAGCTCCCACTAACAGCATGCACAATTTGTCATAAGCAGCCAACCAACCATGGCCCATTAGTCTGTATCGATGAGTGGTTTAAAGTGGTTTAAAAGTGCATGCTTTTCCCAGCTCTAGTACATCGTGTTAATAAAAAAAAATAAAGAAATTGACGAGGACTTGTAATTTCTTGCTATATTCAGTAGACTGGGAGTACGTTAACAGGTCCTACAAATTAAATTGGCATTTTGGAAGATAAGGTTCTAAGTCTTTATATTAAGCCAATGGAATTGAAACTATGGAAAAGCAACTTCAGGGATCCATAAATATTGGGAAAATCAACACAGCGTTTAGCGGAACTAGACAGGAAATTATTAAACTTTCATGATTTTTGTTTTACGTTTCTCGTTCGATTAAAATTGATTATAAAAAAAATCCTTCTTAGCCTACTTTGATAGGTTTTCATTTAATATTTACTTCTTTTTGTTGATATCTAAAGGGAGTGAAAACCACTGGTCCAGGAATAAAATACATGTCTAAATTATCTGGGTCAACACAGTCGAAACCACACAGTGAAGGATTTACATGCGACATAATTACTTGGAGATCCGATCTACCGCAAAGGACTTGTTTACTATGAGAAAAATGGTCTGATGTAATATTGCTGTAGGCGAGCTATATAAGCGTATCAAAACAATTGCATTATTATTTGATATTTACAAGGGCCAATTTCAATAATCTGGGTTAAGAGCTTCAAAGCACTTATCTCTCAAGATAGGAAAATGCATCAGCTAGATACACAACAGAGCATTTAACAGAGCTTTCTAAGTTTCGAATAATTTTTAAAGAGACGCGAAGAGAAGAACCTGACAACAGACATCCCATTAGAAAGCTTGCATTGGGTTGAAATACCTAATAGTACTAATCCTAGAATAATCTTTGTAGTATTAGATAGGGAAAGCGCTTATTTATCATTGCTTTGCATTTGAAATATTTATTTACCTTGATGCTTTTCTTGATATTACTATTATTGTCTTTTAATTTTCATAGTTTTGAATGGTGAAAATTTAAAAATATAAATCAAAAACCTTCCCCAGACCTATTCCAAATCTTATTAAAGACCACATTCTTTAAAGTAAATCAGTCCGGGTTTCGAGCTGGTAGATAAAAAAATTTTCCCTTAGCAACCTAAACCATCTGAAGAATTACGCCTATACAAGTTCTCAGAAGAACACAAGTCACAAAAAATATCCATTAATGCCGAAAATAATAGGAAAATAGATAGAATGAAAAGAACCCAAACTAATAAAAATCTTCGTGTTAGATATGGTTTTTGGACAAGGTTCATCAAATATTAGAAAGCAACAGATAGTTTTGTACAAGGTCAGTCCATACAAATACCCTAGTATGAAATACTTATATTCAAAGGATAAATTATCGAAAACTGGCCAAAAGGTGAACTTATTATTTGTACTTATATGACAATGAGTGTTTAAAATAATGCATTAAATGGTTGGGTTTATTACAAAAATAGCTAACTATTCATATTAGTTGATGTTTAAATAAATCAATGAACCGTGGTAGCTACCACAGAACTCACACCTTTAATGGCACAGAATATAACACTGCGATCATGCATAAGCTTCGGTTATCTATGATTATTCTACGTTGGCATGCATGTTGCTGATTAGATTTCACCAGTTAGGATGAAGATAAGTTAAAATATTAAATGCGGCATATTACTCTAATTATTTAAAATCTAAATTCCAATAGAGAATCATACCGCTCTTTCTTCCTAAAGCAAGGTAAATTTCGATGGCAAGTTCTTATCTTGCTGCCCTAGCATTATTTTAATTTAACCTGTGTTAAATTATCCAGCGTTAGTTTTCTAAGGTTGTATCAATTTGGCATCAAGGTAAATTTGAGTAGTCGTTAAATTGTTGTTGGCTATGTCTTGACGTAATATTTAACAGATTTTATATAGAGCGCCGTCAAATATCAAGGAAAGTTTAGATGCAAAAACTTCACGCGGTAGGGTAAGTTAAGTCTAAACATACGAAAGTGATCTATTACATGTCCAGGAGTGTGTAGGGGGTATCTTAACATTAACTCTTGCTATATTTCTTTGTCCTTCTCAAAATAATGAAGTTAAACGAAATTTTTTTTCACATCTGAAATTCTAAAAATGAGTCCATATAAATATCCTATTTTATATGTAAAAATCAAAAATAAATGAAATTAGACTGCAGTCGAATTTACCTTCAGTATTGATAAAACTAGGTTAAACCATTTCAACGAAAGCTTAGTTGACATTTGAAATTTATCTAAATCAAAATAACTGTTAAATAGCTTTTACTTTCGGTATCGATAAAGATGTATTAAACCTTTATATCAATCGCAAAAAGAAATAGAAGCAAAAAGATTAGGTAAGAAAATAAATAGTCTACTTGCTCTATGTCAGACAGGTAGAAGCGGCTAAGCACAAGCGTATGAGGTGGTCAAAACTTCCGTTCGTGGAATCGAATCCCATGTGCAATATAGATTTTACTCTGGTTTACACTCTCGTAGGGTTAACACTTCTACCTGTTATGTCACACGCACTGTATTTGACGGCAAGAAGTTTAAACGAATCACTTCAGAAGAACCGAGCATTCGCGTTAAGGCCTTAAATTGGATGAGTTAATTCAATGAATACAGTATTAACACACACATTAATTCTTACAAACACACAATAAGCATTACTATCTAATCGAATTGTAAGCACAACTAGTTACTTCTAGATCTAGATTTTTTTCCGACCCTAACTTTGTTGATAGGCAACGGTAAAAGTAAATCCTTGTAGACAGCGATCTAAATCTAAGACTCCGTCAGTTCAGTTGCATCTGTAGATCTTCGGAGAGGTGGGAGACTCATCACCGAAGATGCAGTCATGAGCAGAGAGGAGAAGGAGAGAGAGAGAGGAAGAGAGGGAGAGACTGACAGAGCTGAGGGTCTGGGTGCATAACATCTCTGCCAAAGCTCACAGTCTCCTCCCCCTATCGGGCAGTACTGGCTCTAGACCCCTGGGTATCGCACGCGCCCCTCACTCCATCAATGTGAGCAGTTTTTTATACAGAAAAAGGAAGAGTGGGGGTAGGCACCGCGGTTTAAAAGCTTGGCCGCACCCATACTGAAAGGATAGATTGGGAGGGAGAGAGGGAGAAAGGCGGCAAAGAGAGGTGTTGACTGCTGAGACGACTGACGTGATTGAAAAGAGAGAAGGGGTAAAGAAAAAGGAAAAGATAGAAAGGAATGAGACAGTATGGGGGTTGTTCAACTGAAGCGTCACCTCTCGTGTTTGACTAGTTGTCTTCACTAGGCCAGTGTTGAAATTTCTGATTGTGGGAGAGAGAGATGGATTGGGAGAGGAGGGAGAAAGAGGAAAAGAACAGTATAGCAATCAACCTGGGTGAAAGATAGAGAGAATTAGAAAGAAAGCGATAGAGATGGAGGAAGAGAGAGAGACAGTCAGACAGACAGACAGACAGACAGACAGGCAGAGACAGAGGCAGACAGAGACAGAGACAGAGAGACAGATACATGGACAGAGATAGAGACAGAGAGACAGACCGGGGGATTAAAACAACCAAGTGAAAGGGGAAATACAATAAGAAAGAAAGCGGTATAAAATAGACTAAGAGAGAGAGAGAAAGAGAGAGAGAGAGAGAGAGAGAGAGAGAGAGAGAGAGATAAGGATACAATAAAAACCCGCACAGATCACAGAGCTTGAATAAACTGTGAAAAACTCACTTGAACAGCTCTCGACAAGCCCTCAAAATGGAACTTTCCTCTGTTTGATTTACTGCCCTTTCGCTTCTCTCTTTCACAATCCCCTTTATCTCACTCTTTTAGAGTTTCATTCTCACTCCAAACCCCTAGCTAGGTTTCAGCTCCTACAGCTGGTTTATAATGTTAAAACTTTTTAATCTCGAAATTGGACACTTTGATAGCTCCGTATCGTCTTGACTTCATATACCAGAGAGCTCAGTCAGCGAGTTCTGAGCTAAGAGTACAGAGGCGAGGCGTTCAAGTCTTGGCTTGGACTTTCTGGTGATTGAGTCATATCCAATAATTATAACCAGCCCTATCCTAAGGCTTGTCGGGAGCCTGATGGTCTTTGCAGCCGTAGAAGTTACAGTTACGTTGCTCTAAGTCGTTCAATCTGCGGCTGCAAAAAAGCAATTATTATGCCCCTGATTTCCGCACCAGCTGGAGCCCTTAAAGCCGAATCAGGCCGAGGTCAAAACCAATCAACCTATCAATCTGAAAAGCTTCAATTTCTTTTGGAAGTCTCATAATTCGATTTGAGGTTATATACTTCTTTGTAGATAGAGATTCTATGCCCAAAGACGGCTAATGTTTTACTTTTCCAATGCATTAAAAGATCCTTGTAAACGCAAAATTAGAAGGCTAGAAACAAGTTGTGCCTAGAGGAGTAATGTGTTAAGGAAATTCATAACAGCTGTTAACTATTGATTTTGTACCTACATCACAATAAACGTTTAAAAGAATGTGAACAGACTGAGATTTTCCAAACTTAACTTTTTTTTGTTTTGGCACGTTCAGTACACCGCGTTTCAGACAGTGATACAACAGAGTCCACGAGATAAGATGTGATTTCGGTATTATAGACAAAGTTCTCCTGCCATAACAATGATGCTGCTTATCAGACTTGTGACATGAAAGGTTGCCCTAAGCTTGGTGAGATGACAAGGTGTTTAAAGAAAATTTCCGTTATGGCGTGATCTCTTTTCCCGCGTGATCTCCGCTCTATCGTGATCTCCGTTTCTAATGAACTGTATTACTTAAGTTGATGACTAGAATTACATTGAATTTTTAATCAATTTTTTTCTTTCCCAGCTATTTAATGTCCTGGCAAATATAACAGGAAACACTGTCATCTTATGTTGGTAAGCATTCCGAGAGAAGACTTTGACTGATTGAATATCTGTAATCAACAAGTTTTTTGTTTTGTTTTTTTTTGCTATTTTTTTTTTTACCATGGTGGGACAGACGATCTTGGCAACACAACATAATAATGATTACAGTAACTATGCGTTAACATTTTCCCCTCCCCTCTCCCCCATGAGGTAATTGCTAGGATGACTGAAGAAGTATCGAGATGCTATCGTGTTTTTAAACCTATTTATAACCAACATCATTCTGTTTGGATGAATTACAAGAATTACTGTGAGGGAATGACTAGTACTGTTCCCAAGCGGACTGTATTTTTTTAGTTGTTTGGCGACACTTAGTCTCCCGAAGTATCTTATGAGGGAAAATTATCCAGCGGACACATTATACATATATATATATATATATATATATATATATATATATATATATATATATATATGTGTGTGTGTGTGTGTGTGTGCGTCATAGTATTATGCAACAAAAGATGGCAAAAACAAAGCGAAGCTAACGCAACAATGACTGCACAATTTAGGACATTTTTAATGTGAAGGAGAATTGTTACTACTATAGTTTTTTGCTTTCAAAATTGCAACTTGCGTGTTTAAGCAAATTATGTATTAAAAGAATAAGGAAAACCATAAAGCGTTAGGATAGTTAAAAAGTTGTTAACGTAAGCTCAAATTTATTTTGAAACAACTGTGAAACATTGTTACTCCCCATTATATCTTTTTAAGTTTTATCATTTAGTTTACATTATCAAAAAAGAAAAAAACAGCAACAAATATTTTCATAAATGGAGACGATAAATTTTGAAGAAAAAAAATAGATAGCAAGGACTCCTTTGCGTTGTGATAATTTCATGCACCACTCAGACATAAAGGCATTTTTTTTCCTGCTTTTAACACCCCCCCCCCCCCGGACGAGCGTTTTCAAAGATCTTCATAGTCGAAGGCCTACAACACGTGGCGTCTCTCTCTCTCCCTCTCTCTCTATCTCTCTCTATCTCTCTTTCTCACTCTCTATCTCTCTTTCTCTCTCTCCCTCTCTCTCTTCCTCTCTCTCTATCTATCTATCCATCTATCTAACTATCTCTCTTTCATTCTCTCTCACTGTCTCTCTTTCTCTATCTCACTCTATCTCTATCTCTCTCACTCTCTCTTTCTCTATCTCTTTCTTTCTCTCTCCTCTCTCTTTGTTAACAGAAAATGAAACAGAGTTCACATAAAAATCGTTATCATCCGATACTGTTTTTAAGCTTACAGAAACGGACAAAAAGATTCTAAAACCGATGAAAGATTTCTAGTTGTCCCCTTGATAGATTTGCACTTTATCAATTCATAATTCATCGCATGTGCTACAAATAAAAATAAAGGAACATTAATGGAGAAAAAAAAACTTAACACTCCTCCCAGCAATCAATGTTTTGATTATTAATGGATAATGACAGCTATTGTGATTACGATCAGAAGAAATGCAGATCTTGGACATATGGAAAGTGAATTCAAGCATTATGTGTCCTTTATTTACATTCATCCAACATGTCATTCATACTTTGTAACAAAACTGAAGTTTTCTCTGTCTTTGCCTTTATATGTATGTGTTTGGGTTTCAAGTTATTTAAAGATAACATCTGTAATAATATAGAAAATGATACTTTTTTAGAACCTGCATCCTCAATTAAAGTGATAACAGCAAGGAGTTTGTAACTGCTTGTTTTCAGGCTTAGTACCAGCGACTGGTGAATTATTAGGCTCTTTCTTTTTGTCACAAACTGATGCAGCTTCAAGATTGCATCATGTGAGCACAGAGCCGACAGTGGAAACTATTCAAATCAGCAGCACCAAAAGTTACTCAGTTTCCAACCAGATTTCAGACAAACTAATATGGATGGATGTAACGCCTCGTTTTTTAAGTATTAACCTGCTTTAAAGAATGTAACGCCTCGCTTTTTAAGTATTAACCTGCTTTAAAGAATGTAACGCCTCGCTTTTTAAGTATTAACCTGCTTTAAAGAATGTAACGCCTCGCTTTTTAAGTATTAACCTGCTTTAAAGAATGTAACGCCTCGCTTTTTAAGTATTAACCTGCTTTAAAGAATGTAACGCCTCGCTTTTTAAGTATTAACATGCTTTAAAGAACATAACGCCTCGCTTTTTAAGTATTAACCTGCTTTAAAGAATGTAACGCCTCGCTTTTTAAGTATTAACATGCTTTAAAGAATGTAACGCCTCGCTTTTTAAGTATTAACATGCTTTAAAGAATGTAACGCCTCGCTTTTTAAGTATTAACCTGCTTTAAAGAATGTAACGCCTCGCTTTTTAAGTATTAACCTGCTTTAAAGAAGCTCTTAAAACTCTACCATAAGACATTTGAGATAAACTTTTTAGTAAATTGACTTTATCAGAAAAAAAATTACATTGAAAATTATCGTGTGGGTTTTTTTCAGATGGCTTTTGGAATGTTTGCTTCAAGAGCGAGTCTGGCTTCAGTTTTCTTGAAACTTTTGTCTTTTCTGACACACACGAACTCACTGAACACACTCTTTTGGGAGAAAAGTTAAAGTAAGACTTATATGGGTTATAATAAAATTGATAGGTTTTTTTTTTTTTGGTTTTCGAAAACAGTAACGCATTTTTTCTTCAGCTATTTTGCTTCCTACTCTTATTATAATACCCTCGTAAATACAAGTTATGGCACACAAGTTAACTTTTACGAAAATTTGTTATAAATTCACAATTCTCTGGAGTTTCGTGATCTAGTCCGATTATTTTGTTCCAAGATCGAAGTATCAGAAACTGCCAGCCATTGTTTCTTTATTTACATCTAGTTCCACAGTTTCATAAGATTACCCAATCCATTTTTACAAACTAAAGAAAATTTGCGGAGATTGCAAAATGCTCGTTTTCAAAGTTCTAAATGCAGTATAGAGATAAAAACATGTCTTAGAGTTTTTGTGATAGCTAACAAAATTGAAATGACTTGGATGTGTCACTTCTTTTTCGATTTTTATATGAAAATAGAAACCGGTTGTCATGAAACCTGAGTCTGAAATATAAGGTATGTGAAGACAGTGGTATTCACAGATTACATAGCAAGGAAATAACTAGGTAGCTATATATTGTGTTCGCACTTGCCTGTCGTGGAGAGAAATGGCAGGGACAAGATAATCACTGATCCAAGTTGAGCTTAAGTAGAATCCTGTTATCGATACCACGTCCAAGGAAACCCACTACAAACACAACTTCCTGATCATTGATCTCCTGTCTCGCTATTGACCAACGGGAACACAGGAAGACGAGGCAGTAGAGAAATTCAAATGACAAGGGTATGAAACTTGCCATGATTATAAAATATTATCTTTGCTCACATGAACGCGCGCATCCAAGTATGTCAAAAACATGCGTGTGGCTTCCATATACTAGCCTGGCATATACATAATCTTTCCTTATTCTCTTATTCGCTGGTATTATTTAATATTTGAAAACCTTCAATCCCATTTTCGGAACCTAAGTACCAGCCCTTTAATGCTCATTTCTTCTTTTTCCCTCACTTTATTCCCAAAATTTTCATGCTTTTACCTCCCTTCACGATTCCCCCTTTGTTTCCCTATCTCTCTGTTTCCTGACTCCTCGTCCCCCTCATTCAACTCTTCTTCTTCTTCTTCTTCTTCTTCTTCTTCTTCTTCTTCTTCTTCTTCTTCTTCTTCTTCTTCTTCTTCTTCTTCTTCTTCTTCTTCTTCTTCTTCTTCTTCTTCTTCTTCTTCTTCTTCTTCTCCTCCTCCTCCTCCTCCTCCTCCTCCTGCTTCTTCTTCTTCTTCTTCTTCTTCTTCTTCTTCTTCTTCTTCTTCTTCTTCTTCTTCTTCTTCTTCTTCTTCTTCTTCTTCTTCTTCTTCTTCTTCTTCTTCTTCTTCTTCTTCTTCTTCTTCTTCTTCTTCTTCTTCTTCTTCTTCTTCTTCTTCTTCTTCTTCTTCTTCTTCTTCTTCTTCTTCTTCTTCTTCTTCTTCTTCTTCTTCTTCTTCTTCTTCTTCTCTTCTTCTTCTTCTTCTTCTTTCTCCTCCTCTTCTACTTTCTCCAAGCATTTTGAAAAACTATAATATAATAGGGGCAGTAGAAAATTGACAATGCAAAGCGTTTACATTGTTTTTGCTTTTTCTAGATACCTGTTTATGCATTGCTCACATAGTCCGCTGACGGGTTTAACCATTATTATACTTTCATTTCTTGTAAGAGAGTTATCCTTACAACGAGATCGTATGGTTTTGTAAAGATAATAGATCACAATTAAAATTATACTAGGAGCAAGGAAAAAAAAACATGAATAATTACTTGATTTTGACGTCAAAGCATAGGATCAAATTATGTTTGTACTTGCCTCATTTGTTATAATAATTATATCGGTATATTTTTGGAATGTCTAATCCCGTTGATAGAATATATAACTAAGTGCTATACCCAAGGCCTTGCGTGAGTTCACAAAGGAATATTGATTTACTTATTGGAGAGGAGCAGAATGGTACCTTAAGAGGAGAGCGCAGGCTATATTGTCGAATGTTAATTAAGAAGTTTGAACTAATTTTTTTTTATACTTATCAAGGACTTATACTTTTTCCTTTTATAAGCAGAAAAATTGCAAGTTTCCACCTTAAGAAATTACTACAGAATTTTCTGTGTGTACGTGTATCTGTTTGTGTGTGCGTGTGTGTGGGTGTGTGTGTGTGTCTTTTTACTCGCTTTATAATTTCTTAATTTCAAACTGCTTTGAAAAGCTAGTCTAGAAGTACGGAAGTGGCTCTGACGACTAGATGATCTCTCTCCTAATGGTCCATCATTAGAGATCCTGTGGAGCCATCCCACCTCGGTGCCGTGAAAACCGCCGTATTCACGTAGGGCTGCGCTAGGACTGCAGTGAACCAGAAACCAATCTGCGGAGCGGTCATTGCGGACGAGCGTCAATAATTCGATAAGTAGCTCCTACACATTGCAAGGGACCGGCACATCGATCTGACGGACCTTATGACTAACGAGTCGTTCTTTCCGGGAACACGGCAAATTATCCAAACTACTGTTTTCAGCAAGATTTAAGAGGAGTATTGGCGAGGGGGGTGATTTTTTTGTGGGGGAGGGTTGGGGAAGGAAGTGGGGAGTGGTTACAGGAGGGGGGCAATTGGGATAATTTATAATGTACAACCACTCGACAGGTAGGTCCTAATGTTAATAAACTTAATTAGTGGTTAGATGATTGAATGAATTAACCATTTCTCTCATTGTCATGTATTTAATACTAGTGGGACACACTGTTCCAAGAAGTAGATCCACCTTCTTACCGTCTTAGAAAAAACCAACGGAACAAGGCTTTATCCACTGAAACAGAGAGTCCCTGCGCTTGGGTCAGATGGACGCAACTGTTCCACTGCGTGATAAAAAATTATATTGCTTGGTTATAGCATGGAGAAATTAACTTGTGGAAATTCTTTGGTCGATCTACTCATAGTGGTTTATTACATTATTTGGTAATTTAGCCACCCATTAATTAATAAGAATCATTTTCATAATTCCGCTCTCTGTCCTAAGTCTAATGAAGCAGTATAACCACAAATATTACACTAGCTTTTAATTTTCCAGCACATTTCACCTTTGGTTTTCTGTAGTTCCTAAGCTTTCGATTTTTTTTCCATCAATATTGAATGTTTTATCTCCTTATCCTGCCTAAATCCAACTTTTCAGAGTCAATAATCTTTTCAGTCCTAAATGTTGTAGCTTGGAATTTTGTTCGACAAAATGGCGTCTTGAGGCGTGTTTGGAAGAATATAAAAAGGTCTAAAATCTAAAATGTATCCCAATACTAATGGCATGATGAAGATCTAGACAGGAGTATGACTTGTGTGTGTGTGTTTCATAGAGTGCTTTTCTGGAATTATGAGTATTAAATGATTTTTCCACCTAATCGTGTGTAACAAAATGAAATCATTCGGATGCACTAGTTTGTTAAGACCGTAATAGATATCATCAACATTCACCAATTTATGGGTCTCGAGTCCAACAGACTAATAAATTAGTTCGCCACACCACCTAAAAGATCATTTCATTATAAAACGTATCAAAAAGAAAAACATAACCATGACCCATACTTTTCCGCAGATGTAAAATTGGATTGAAATTGGATTTGAAGTAAAAACTTGTTTTGGAAAAAAAAGGAAAACTAAATAAAACTAACAAACACAGAGTAGTGTTGCCGCAGCTGAAGGAACGTAAGTCAAAGCAAATCCTTAAGATTAAAAGATGGAAGGAAAAATATTTTGACTCTTGACGCCTCTGTAAAATAAAAACACAGGATTGAAAACAAAGATGCAGCAGCTGCTCTTCCGCAAAGGGCAGTTAAAAATATACACAAATTTATACGGAAAGAAGATAAGGAGAGAGACAGGTAGAAAGAGAGAGGGAGGAGAGAGAGAGATAAATGGATGGATAGACACTTAGTAAAAGAGAAAGAGAGAAAGAGAGAGAGGGGGGGAGAGATAGCTTAAGAGACAGAGATTATGTGACATAGGTGAAAAAGTGCCAAGAAGTGAATAAAGAGAATATCAAAGAAAGAAAAATTGAAGAGAGAGAGAAAGAGAGAGAGAGAGGCAGACAGACACACAGACACACAGAGAGATACAGAGAGACAGAGAGACAGAGACAGAGATATAAAGAGATAGAGACAGAGAGAGGGACAGAGAGACAGAGAGAGATATAAAGAGAGAGAGAGAGAGAGAGAGAGAGAGGAAGTGATAGTGAGGGAGAGTTGAAAAAGGTAAATAAAATAGTTATTTAAGTATAGACAGAGAAACAGAGACAGAGTGTAGTGAAAAAGTGAGAAAGGTAGTATAATTATTATATACACAGTTACTCTAGACCATTGGCATCACAATATATCTCCCTCGCCACTACCACACACACACATCCCTTCCTCTCCCCTACCTTTAAAAGAATGTCCAGTTTTCTACCTCTACCAATGTGAGCTTAATATTTCAAGCACCTCCTTTAATTAGATTTATACTTTTTTTTTTTCATTTACACCAACTTGTTACCCCTTGCAGATAAAAACTGATAATGATAGAGAAAAACGTGTAAAATACAACCGAAAATCGTTGTTAGAGTATAGGCGCTAATTGCAGCCTCAGGCTAAGAATAGTGGCCTAGCGTACTTTACTTTACCAGACCTATAAAGATATTGATTTATTTACATTTCTCTACGTGGTATAGTTCGATCACTTTTTTTTCATCTGCTCTGTGCAATCGTCATGTCGTGATTACTCTCTACGATATGGCAAGGCTTCACTAGGTGCGCATATAGCTTCATCATTATTATAGAAGATCCTCCAGAAACGTGGGAAAGCATACACTCGCGCACACACACACACACAATTACGATTCACAGTTTGCAGTTTGTATTTCTGTTTGTCTTTCTATATCTCTTTTGCATTGCAATGGGTACTCTTCTCTGTTTCTCTTTCTATTAGTCTATGTTTTACCTCTCTCTCTCTCTCTCTCTCTCTCTCTCTCTCTCTCTCTCTCTCTCTCTCTCTCTCTCTCTCTCTATCTATCTCTCTTTTATTCTAAATAATTATTCAGCGTTGCTTTCTGTTACCATTTAACTTTTAGGCACACAATCTGTCTGTCTGTCTGTCTGTCTGTCTGTCTGTCTGTCTCTCTCTCTCTCTCTCTCTCTCTCTCTCTCTCTCTCTCTCTCTCTCTCTCTCTCGGTCTGTCTCTCTCTCTCCTTTTTTAAAATTCTTTTGTAGGCAGTTCCCTTCGTCAAAATTATGCTTCAATAATTTGACTTGAAGGGATAGAGAGAAAATGAGACAGGGAGAGAGAGAAAAGAAAGTGGGAGATATATTGTAGGGTTTTCTTTCTTCTTATTCTTGACCTCAGGCTAACAAGAATATCATTTATTCCAACATAATGAGTAGGGTAGATCTGCGACTTTTTTTCATCCGTCTTTTATAACACATCTATATCGTACTTAGTGAACTATTAATACATATATTTATATCCCTGCGAACTCGACAGAATTTCTTAATAATTATACTACGAGTACTTTCATGGGGCACACAGTATGGTCTACATATCTAGCTTTGATGATGGACATTTTAATTTATTTCATTTTTGTTTTCTTTCCTTTTTTTGTTTTCTTGTACACCTCTCTCTCTCTCTCTCTCTCTCTCTCTCTCTCTCTCTCTCTCTCTCTCTCTCTCTCTCTCTCTCTCTCTCGCTCTTTCTGTCTCTCTAATATAGACATAAAGAGGGCAATCAAATACCGTTAGAGGTTGACACAGACGGAGTTAGATCTAAGGATCTAAAGATGCAAGTGACTGTAAATAAAGAAATTAATGGTATAGAAAAAGCAAGCACAAACCTAAATTTAGCTCGAGACCGACAAATAACACGAAAACGTGAAAACATAAGAACGGATGGATTGAACAGGGATCGAACCTGTACCTCAATGTGGCACCGAGACAAGAACAGGCATTGGGTCATCCACATCTACAAAATTAGAAGCTTCAGGAACAGTGGCGTTCATGCTGGTTTATGTCCTCTAAATGTATGGAATTATTCGTTCTTAGAGATTCAATTTCTTAGTCTATTCAAGCCAGCATGAAAATCACTGTTCCTGAAGCATAATTATATTTTTGTAGATGTGGATGGCTCAGTGGTTAAGTGCCTGGTCTTGTCTCGGCAAGGCGATGGGTGCCGTATCGAGGTGCAGGTTCGATCCCTGTTCATTCCATCTGTTATTATGTTTTCACGTCTTTCGTCTTCTTTGTCGGCTCGAGCTAGATCTAGATTTGTGGTTGATTTTTCTACATACTCTCTGTCTGTCTGTCTGTCTGTCTGTCTGTCTGTCTGTCTCTCTCTCTCTCTCTCTCTCTCTCTCTCTCTCTCTCTCTCTCTCTCTCTCTCTCTCTCCCCAACCCTGCCAACCCCCCCCCCCCCCCAAAAAAAAAAACAAACAAAAAAACAAAAAAACAAAAAGAAAGTTAAACTAACGTCACGTGACCAGAGAAGCTGACGTAGTACCGTATTCTGCACTGAACTAATCTCACTAACACGTCCACTGGAAGCAGAATTCCCGATAGATCTGGCCTCCAGACAAGCCTCGTCTGCCCTCGCATACACTCTGTATGTTTAAGCTATCCTGATTTTTTCTAAAAACTTTGATAATCCTTTTGTGCTGTCTATTTATGATCGGATTCTTCGCGATTCATATTAAACCTGATTTTTCAAGCTAGTCTCCTCTAAGGCAGATGAAGATACACATAAAAAGACAGACTCCAAACTCAGGACATTTTATCTTTGCCACATTAAGTCTCAACACACCATAGTAAAACCAACTCATATTATTTCAAAGTATCACAGTACCCACTAATGTTCTATAGTGCCTATAGTTAGGTATCCAACACTCGTTTTACTCACAAATGGACTGAGGAAAATGCAGGTGAATCGCTTTTGCAAAATAGTAATAACCTTAGTTTTGGCTGGGATAAAACCAGTGACAAATGGATCAATAGCAATATGAACTAACCAGTGCGCCACGCCGCTCAATTTACAATATAACAAGAAACAACGAAGAATTAGTGGATTACAATTTCAAAACAAAGCTCAACCAGGTACCTCACTGAGCATAGATGAAAGAAATTACAGCTCAGTGGAAGAACGAAATTCTGCAATTTTTCTGTATAGTGTACGTCCAGTCTTTCAAAGAATTATCACATAAAAAAGAAGACTGGAAACAAAAGCAGCAATAACACTAACTTATTTACGCCTGAATAGAGAACCATTATTACATATTAGCATCACTGAATGCTGAGACTCATTCTCATATCTTTACCAACACCTGAAACCTAATAACAATATCAACCCACCACACTGAATTCGCTTGAAATCACCTTTACAGGTTGGGATTAGAAAAAATGAGAGCGAACGCGAAAATTCGGTCGCCGTCCTATTTCTAGGTAATAACAGTCTTTGTAAGACACAAATTGGCTCAAATGAAAGCAATGCTACTTTATGAAGAGATTACAAAGAAGATAAATGGAAGGACGTAATATGTACCACCTGTACTTTCTGCATTAATTCTCTACCAAGCGTACAAATTACCAACAATAACGCTTCTGTTATATCTATTTTTTGGGGCTGTAGACGTGAATACAGTGTTCCGTAACCTGGTGAGAACCACTGATTAAATAAAGGGAGATTTTGTTTGCATCATTATGCCTTCCGTCTTAATCATGTTCTACTTGATTGTATAAACTGCCCCTTTTCTTTCTACTACTACTACTACTACTACTACTACTACTACTACTACTACTACTACTACTACTACTACTACTACTACTACTACTACTACTACTACTACTACTACTACTACTACTACTACTACTACTACTACTACTACTACTACTACTACTACTACTACTACTACTACTACTACTACTGCTACTTCTATTACTACTACTACTACTACTATTACTACTACTACTACTTCTACTACTACTACTACTACTACTACTACTACTACTACTACTACTACTACTGCTACTACTACTACTACTACTACTACTACTACTACTACTACTACTACTACTACGTCTGCTGTTGCTGCTGCTGCTGCTACTACTACTTCCACTACTTCCACTAGTACTACTACTACCACTACCACTACTACTGCTACTACCACCACTACTACTACTACCACTACTACTACTACTACTACTCACTACTGCTACTACTACTGCTACTACTACTACTGCTTCCACTGCTTGCTGCTGCTACGCTGCTACTACTACTACTACCACTACTACTACTACTACTACTACTACTCTGCTGCTGCTGCTGCACTGCTACTACTACTACTACTACTACTACTACTACTACTACTACTACTACTACTACTACTACTACTACTACTACTACTACTACTACTACTACTACTACCACCAATACTTCTACTGCTACTACTATTACTGTTTCCACCACTATTTCTACTATAATTAGTAATGTTACTACTACTTCTACTGCTACTGATTCTACTAATGCAATCAGTGCCTATGGTATTTCTATTACTGCTACGAATAGGGAAACTATTAATGTTACTACTATCTCCACTGACAGGCTGAACTCCTACCCTCAAAGTATTTTACCTATGACTTCATACCTGATCTACATCACGAGTTTTGCAGAGGCCTGGCAAAGCAATATATAATATTATCATGTAATATTTATACTCAGTGTCAATTTCTCAGAAAACATCGGCGCTGTTAAAGTGCATATGCGTCTCCAACGCACAACAGATATAGATCTATGGAAGTTAAACTAAATAGCATCTGCCGTATACTGACATTTGGTTTCCGACATATGCTGAAGGAAAACTAATAACAAAGATCCATTCGATAGGACGTATCAAATTCCACCGAATAAAATAGTCTATATTCTTGGCAAGAGTTAACTTCAAACTGAGGCTACAGAGTAGCTTACCTTGAAATTTGATAGTGATTAATCAAATACACTTATATGGCTTACTATAGTTTCTATGACTTACAAGAGAGCTTTTCTCTGAGAGTCCTTCGCAAGTCAATACAGGCGCGAGTACACCAGGTTTAATCATCAAGAACTCATAAACTGCAGACATGTTTTGTCACAATTTCCTATTCATATAGGGGATTAGCTTCACCCGTACAAGATCACATTTGTATGATATCATTCGTGGAACTTTTGAATCGACAGCGTTCAACAAAGAGGTCCTTCTCAAAACAGAAACGTTCAGTCATAGCGTTTGAAGCTTTATCCTCTCTTTTACAGCCTGGTGCTTTTTTGATTTTTGTCTTCATTTTTACACATAATTATTCTCTCATCTCCGCCTTCTTCTTCGCATCTTAATTTTGATTTTCACCATGTAACATTGCTTTCTTGTTGTTTATTTTCATTGTCAGGTTTATTTTTCCTCCGTTTAGCAGCTTTACTTCAATATCATTTTTATTTCTTTTTTACCACCCTAAAACAATTTTTTTTCTATTTGATTCTTTTCCTTCCTCCCACGTCTTTCTTTGCTTCCCCCTCCCCCCCCCCCCCCCAAATCCATCTATCTTTTTCACTGTCTTCTCTTATTCTCTCAATCTTCTCCCAGACAATGGCCCTGATCCCAAAACAATACACTACTAAGTGCCCAACCCATTCATAAACTAATATTCCTTTGGAGCAAAACCCATAGTTTATTAGCTTAATACAGCATAACCCAAGCATCGTTGGCACGTTGCGGGTTATGTTATCCATTAATCCAAGTCCTGTTGTTCTCTAAAGACTTACACCCCTGTCACTCTTAGGCCACTAAATCCTACCATGAATTATTTCATCGACTATTTTATCGGCGTTTATCCTCCACTCCATTCAACCGCAGACTCCGCTATTTCATTCAAGCTTTGTTCTATGTAAGCTTACCGTAATAACTATATCGACCAGATTTGAGAGGGGGAGTACCTTTATGAGGTAATCAGAAAAAAAGGTCTTATGGAGCTCGGAGTCTCTCAATTCTCTTTCTCTCTCTCTCTCTCTCTCTCTCTCTCTCTCTCTCTCTCTCTCTCTCTCTCTCTCTCTCTCTCTCTCTCTCTCTCTCTTTCTCTCTCTCTCTCTCACTCTCTCTCTCATATGTTGTGACGAGCGAAAATTATCATCAGAATGTGTTTCTTGTTTTTTTTTTTTTAGACATAGTACTATGAGAATTGAGTATATACTCCGCACAGTAAAAGATGATGCGGAGTCCATAATGTCGTTTGCTTTGTTCTTTTTTTTTAGTTCTATGACCCTAACGTATAAGAACTATGATATTCGATTTACCACAATCTTAATGGTAAATAGAACAGACAGATTGCCGGTGAAACAAAATATATCTTACTATTAATATCTTTAAAATAATCACCCCTTGCATCATTGTCACCATCCTTTAACGTCATCTTTATTATCACCTGTCATTGCTATCGTCTTTATATCACATGATCAAGATAAAGATCATCATCATCATTATCATTATCATAATTTTTATTATAACGGTTGACAGCTTTATTTTCATCATGATCGTAAACATAATCATAATCAGTATCATGATTATCATGATTATCATCATCATCATCATCATTATTATTATCAACATAATCATCATCGTCAACAAGATCATCATTTGCATTATCATAACTATTATCATAACGATTGACAGCTTTATTTTCACTATGATCATCAAAATAATCATCATCACCATCATCATCATTATCATCATTAACATCAACATAATCATCATGGTCAACATCATCATCATTATCATTATCATCATTATTATCAAAATAATCATCATCGTCAACATCATCATCATTTGCAATATCATAACTATTATCATAACGATTGACAGCTTTATTTTCACTATGATCATCAAAATAATCATCACCATCATCATCATTATTATCATTAACATCAACATAATCATCATCGTCAACATCATCATCATTTTCATTATCATCATCATCATCATGGACACTATTAACATTATAATCACATCGCAATCCTTCCTGTGACTCAACTGCACTAAAAAAGATAATCTTTTCAGCTCATTATTTCTTTATCTGGTTGACGACCTATCCATCTTGCGTGCATCTCAAAAAGGTTTTACATGCTGTGATTTTTACATTAAAAGATTACCTTAGATCAACACAGAGGGAATCGATAAATCTCTGTAACAAGATAAACATCATATCGATGACATTAATTGAATTCAGGACAACATCGTATTATTTCCTAGCTAGTTATCATGATACCGTATAACTATGGGTACAGTATAAGAAAAAAACAGACCGTAATGTAAGATCAAAGCGTCCTATTCATAGATTTCTACTTCATTTGACTAATTCAATAAAGTGCCTGGAAATCATGATCTTCCTCACCCTCAGCTGCATTATCTCGATGCTTGAATTGGACACTATATCGGTTATTTCAACGCCATTAATATGCCAAAGATGAAAATACGGCTCTTGTGGTTTTATCTGCAAATGGCACTGCAAAAGTAGCGACAAAAACAACAACAAAATTTTGCTGTAGTACTTTAGTTGTTCAAAATGCGATCTTCTTACCAGTAACATATAGTGAAGTAACCTGAGACTGTTCATAAGATATGGAGGAAACTAGATCTAAGCCTTGCATGAGAGTATCCAAGTTATAATGTCCATACACATCTTTGGATCTCGTATAGTCTTGGGAAAACATCAACATACTGGAGTCATTGTAGATGGAAGAGGAATGCAAATATTATATAGAAGACAGGAAAAGGAAAATGAATGGGGGAGAAAAAAATGAAGAAAGAAAGAAAGAAAACGATAGCGAGAGAGAGAGAGAGAGAGAGAGAGAGAGAGAGAAAGGGAGAGAGAGGGAGACAGACAGACAGACAGAGAGAGAGAAAGAAGGAGAGAGGGAGAGAGAGAAAGCGGGGTTGGTAGAAAGAAGAATTAATCAAAGAGCCGGGCCGTAAGAGATAAGATAGGGAGAAATGATGGATATGAAAAGTGCAAGACACCGAAAAGGTACTAGATTGGGGAGAAAATAATACAACAAAAAGAATATCAGAAAGAAAGAGGAAGTGAATCAGAGAGAATAAATTAATAGATTAAAGAGAAGCGAAGTTAAATAAGAGACAAATTAAAAAAAAAAGGCTAGTGTGGTAATTGGGGAAGTAGATAGATGCATAAACAGACAGACAGATAGATTGATAGATAGATATATAAATGAGAAGTCACATTGGAAGACAGATAAGCAAAGAGAAACATACGCAGAGTAAGGAGAGAGACAGTGGAAGCAGGAAAGATAAAAAGTGATATGTGCACCAGACTATGAGTGAGAGAAAGAGAGGGAAGAAAAAGCTTAATTCGGGATTTAAGCAGAAAAAGCAAGTTAACTTTAACATCACTCAGTCTGCAAACACTATAAGAAAAAAAAAAAACTTTATTGACTTGTACACTTTGTTATCTTTAGAGTCCTGTTTGAGACGGAAACATTGACTTAAAGACTAAAAAGTCCATGGCTAAAACCTGACTAGGCTATTTGAAAGACTTTGTATTTTAAGAGTTCATAACGGTTATAAAATGTGAAATTACATAGAGTGTACCCAGTTTTATTACATAAAAGGGAAAAAAGAATTTTCGAAAAGAGCATTTTTCAGTCAACAAATAAAACATGGTGCACTGTTGAAAGGTATGTTTTACTCAACATGTGTGGAGTATAAATAGATTTTTCCCCAGCGCAATGTCGGCTGTTTAATCTGAATAGAGACTGAAAAATGGATTGAAAAGATGATTCCCAATCACACCATAGAGCTAAATAGATGGAAATGAAATGATCTTATCTTGTCCAAGTATTGTAAAAAGTCGTAGCTTCAATTATGGTTTATTAATTTGGCTTTACATAATAAATGGATACCTTTTCAATGACAATGAGCTTGCAAATTGATCATTTCCATAGAGGTTGCATAAGATAAAGTACTAATTTTTTTTGCGTTAATTTTAGAAGTTGCACACACGATCTTTTATGTAGGCTAGTCAATGTGGAGATAGGATCTTTCATTTTTAATAAGTATGAAAATGATGATTTCCTTTAAAGCTTGAAATGGTAGTGATGAATTTCATGTAGACGAAAAATTGTAGTGAAAATATTTCATATAGTCAAAACTTGATTGTTCATTTAGGCAGTGATGATCTTTTTTTTTAATCTTCACATGATATGAAGGATCTTCATGGTTCTAATCTATGTTGAAAATGATAAAGATCATTTTTTTATTTGAAGTTGTACATGATAAAATAGTGTTCTTCGATTTCGCCATTTATGGTAAAGATATCATCCTTCATCAATGTTGCTCAAAAAATTTTGATTATTATTAATTTAAGCTGACGCTCTTTCAATAAAAATTAGCGTGTTAAAGAAATGGTGCTCCATCTATGTTGCATATGGCAAAATGTTAAAAGTTAATGTAGTACATGCGACATGAAATAAAGGTTTTTCTTTCAGATCGGGGTTCATAATAAAAGGCCACCTTTCATTTCTCATAATACAACAAAGTGTAATGTAAAAAAAGACATTTCCATAAACCCCTAAAATCTGGTTCCGCGTAAGCTATTGAATTCTAGCAAGTCTCGTGAATGCAGTGCTTTGTAAATTGATTATCGTTCATTCATCTCGTAATATTAAGTCGCCGCTTGCTCTTCTGTCTGAGTCCGGGCAAACACAGAGAAAAGATTGACAGAACTGGACCACAAGATCTAGTCTATCGCAATGAGAGCAGTTATGGTAAACACGAAACGCTGATCCCAGCAAAAATTTCAAGAAGTTTTTCTTTAAATATTTCTTCCCAAGCTCTGGTGTTTTTTTTTTTTTTTGTTTTTTGTTTTTTTTTTTGGGGGGGTGTTTATTTTTTTTTTTTTTTTGTACTTGCTGTTACGCATGTCTTTTATTTTTCTTTTGGACACTGAAACACATTCATTCATTCATATATATATATATATATATATATTTTTTTTTTTTTTTGGTTTATATCCTGTCAGTCAGAATGGGATTTATTTATGACCATTACTTGAGAAAAAAATTGGGACATATCAGATGTTTTCCTAATTCTTTAATTTCTCTTCCACTCTGTTATAAAAAAGCATAAATGCCAACTTTGAAAGAATTCAAGGCGTGAAATAGTTCTTCTTTTATGTGTAAATCTTTGGACTCATAAAAAAAACCTCTTTGGATTTACAACCTCCTTTGTTTTTGTAAGTCGCACTGCGAGATTTATTTTCTTCTGCAGCTTTCAGAGAAGGCGTGCGGGAGATTTCAGAGAGTGTATACATTGTTATAGTAACTGTTTCATTTATTGACCAACGTTGTAGATCAAACAACGCGACAGCTTTGTTTGTACTTGTCTTTTTTTGTTTACCGAAATCAAATTGTTTCTCTCTCTTTCTCTCTCTCTCTCACTCTCTCTCTCTCTATCTATCTATCTATCTATCTATCTATCTATCTATCTATCTTCCTCAACCACGCTAATACTTTCACTCTCGCCCTCTCCCGCAATCCCTTTCACACAATATCCCCTCAATTTTACTTTCCCTTACCTTTTGGTTATGTTGCCTGTTTATTATTCAATGTTTGAAAGTTAGATATAAACTGATTTCTTTATCAATGCTGATTTTTTTTCTATCTATCTATCTATAGATAGAATGATATAATATATATATATATATATATATATATATATGTGTGTGTGTATATATATTATTTATCCATATATCCATTTTTTTCCACACATCCTTCCAATCAATCTTTTTTGCTCTCTTTAAAGTATCATTTACACGCCAATCTCTCACATCTTTAATCATCTTTCTTTTTTAAATCCATTTGTTTAATCTCATTTACTTAGGCGACTCTCTCTCTCTCTCTATCTCTCTTTCTCTCTCTCTCTCTCTCTCTCTCTCTCTCTCTCTCTCTCTCTCTCTCTCTCTGTTTCTCTTTCTTTCTTTGTGCATTGGATAAGAAATCGAAAGACATAATTAAATTGGTCTGGGATCGGATCAAATGAAAACACATCTGTCATCTATGTAGACAACTATATCAAATTTAAAAAGGCATATTTCGCAACCCTGTCCAATGAGTTTTGAAAAATATTGTACGCAACCATCCCGATTATTGTCCAAAATGATCGCAAAATGTTTTAATTCATCACCTCAAGCAGGCTCAGGGTCAAATCTGAGAAATAGCAATGTTGAAAAAGTATATCAGAAAGAACATCTACAAAAGCTTTTACTTTTGAGCATGAAAGCTAGCTCGACAGGACATTAAATTATTTAATGCAGGTCTTTACACAGATTCCTGTTAACTCAACATCAACTTGACGGTCGCTAAATATTATGCCATTTTAATCTGAATGTCGAAATGCGCTCATTTGAGGCTTATAAATAATGCCAGCAGAGTTGCTTATCAATCTAAACAGTAGCAAGAAACACATTCCGAAGAGATTGCAAGGCATTATTATGATAATATCGCATCATTCAAAAATCAAATAAAATAAAAAAAATAAAACAGATTATGGTATGATGATGAACGAAACCAGCTTGAAAGATGAAGATCTATTTCAGCAACATATTGAGGTTCATATAATGTCTAACCTTCCGAGATAATGATGAGGCAAGTCGTTCAGATCCCGCTGTTGTAAGGTCAGTGATAGCTGGTCGGAGAGATCCCTGATTTGATAGAGCGCCCATTTCAGGGTTGGCACGAGACTCGGACTGACCCACACAGCCAATCAATGAAGTAAAACCACTTCACCAGATCAACATTGGTAGAGTTCTAGTGGTTAGAGTACAGTCTCTATAGACCCCATCTCCTGTCAGGAAAGTTTATCACGTTACACACTTAAAACTATCAATGCTGTAGTGAGTACGAGGGAAAGTGTTAGTTGTAATGTATCGGTGTCGTTTGGAAGAAAGGGGTGTTTTTTAAGGTTGGTGAGCGGTGTTATGTTTGATAAAGTTTGACTTGCAGTTTAATGATACGGGTTTATGGATTTGATTTAAACAAGGGAATGAATTATTGGACTTCTTTAATAGTTTAATGATACGGGTTTATGGATTTGATTTAAACAAGGGAATGAATTATTGGACTTCTTTAATAGTTTAATGATACGGGTTTATGGATTTGATTTAAACAAGGGAATGAATTATTGGACTTCTTTAATAGTTTAATGATACGGGTTTATGGATTTGATTTAAACAAGGGAATGAATTATTGGACTTCTTTAATAGTTTAATGACCATTTGGAGATACTTTTGACATGGAAAGAGGTTAGATTCATCGATTCATCACAAGTTTTTATCAATCAATCTATGATTTACTTATGAAACAAAGTAAAAAAAAATGGAGCGTTTATGTTAAGCTCAATAGATTTGTTAAACATGTTAGTATCGATTTAGATTTACTTAAGCTGTTTCATCTATTGTCTATAACACGAGATCACACTGAGCCTGGTTGTATAGCAAAGCGTACAAATATATCGATATAACTCTTCAGGTATGACTGCACACATAATGTAGAATAAAACCAGACGTTGACATATTAAGAACATCTAGACTGAGCAGTGGTGAAGCGGCTAACAAGCTTTATTTCCTTAGAGAGGCAAAAACATAAAATAAATATAGTTGGGATAGATCGATATGAATATTTTGTGAAATAATACCAGTGGTACATAAAGATATTTTTGTACACTTATCATAACCCGAGGCAACCACATGCAATCATTATGTATAATATAGTCTGCATTCAAATTTCAAAGGATCATAAAATATTCGATTGCATTCTACGGCAAATGAATTTTAACAGAAAAAGAAATTAATGTAAAACACAGAGCAAAATGAATGTGCACACAATACATGAATAAAGTGGACTCAATGTGTGAGGATTGGAAGCAAAATATATAATATCCATTAGCTTAATGGAGAAAGTTAGTAGACATAACTCACGGAATCTGTTGCGGTGTGCATAAAGTCAATAGATTCAACCCACTGGGTACAGTCTACAGACTCAGTGTCCAAGGTCTGAATACTCTACGAGAGATGAGGATAGATGGAATCTTTAAAAAAAAATGAAGCGTAAAAGCAACAGAAAATTCACTGTAAAAATATATACAAAATACAAAACACAAATTATGTAGCCTTAAAGCAAGAATTTAAATCCACTAAATTTATGTATGCAGTAGTCCATTGTTATATATGAGGCAATTAGAGCAACGGATGAAGTGAAAGATACATAGATAATTTTTCTCTGTTTTTACAAGTTGCAAAACAAGCACTTCACTTCTCAGTCACAGGTCAGAGCGATGAAAATTTTGCTGGGAGAGAGATGGGGAAGGGGGAGGGGGGGGCTGTTTCCTATTTTTGTACCGCTAAAACTTCTTAAGTGTTCAAAGTGCTATTTAAATGCCTTGATCCAAACAATACGTTTCTTAACCCACAGAGGTGGAGTTATCAGAAAACATGTAATACTGTGCTAGACAAAACCTGCCATGAGTTTGAGTGGGTATGTTTTTCTTGTACATACCTTAATGAAGTAAGTAACTCGTGTTGAGTACATGCAATCTAGTTAGAATTCAACCACTACAACCTCCGATCAAAAAGCCAAGATTTTTTTTTACACTCTCAAATCTTTTGTCACTCTCGAAAAAAAAAGTTATTGAAAAAAAAAGATAAAGAAGTTGTATGTAAAAAAATAAGTATCCCCAAATGCCGCTCTTCCTGAATCTTCGAATCAGTCCTATTTTTTTTTTTTCATATTTCCTGGAGTACGTCGGTGTCGGATAGGCCTAGAGACATAGTATTATTTATTTCATCTCTTTGATATAAATTCCGTGTTTATTGTTACACACCTGTTTTCGTCGGAGTTATCTTTCATTCTTTCTTTGTCGGATTTTGTCTTTTCCGTCTTGTTTCACCTTCTGCGTTGTTGTTAAATGAATATAAATATAGAGATACCTCACTTTGAAATATAACAACAACAGTTATTGTCTAATAAAAATAATGATAATAATAATAATAATAATAATAATAATAATAATAATAATAATAATAATAATAATAATAATAATAATAATAATAATAATAATAATAATAATAATAACCTTTTTCTTTAATTAATCAAATTAATTTAAATTACATATTCCCAGAGGTTGAACCAAAGGTAGACGTAGCAGTCTGGTTTGCCGTTAGTTCTTACGTCAGCCCAAAATAATTTGAAATGTAGAATAAAAACAGCAGCAGCAAAATTCACTGGAAAGTTGCTACACCCTGTAAGGGCGTGCAAAAACAGGTCTCCTTACAACAGCTGATTAAAGAGATTCATATCGGCTTTTCAAGATAACCTTTTTTTTTATTGTGAGAATGTGTTTGCAGTGTTGAAAAAGGAAAAAAAATGACAAGAGGGGAATTTAGCGAGATGCATGGTATGTGTGTGAGTGTGATAGAGAGAGAGTGAGAGAGAGATAGAGAGAGAGAGAGATAGAGATAGAGAGAGAGAGAAAAGCAGAAACAGAGACGAAAATACAGAGATGGAAACATAGACAGAGACGGATAAAAATTTAATACATAAATAGATAGATAGATAGATAGATAGATAGGTAGATATATAGATATTTCATAATATAGAATTAAAGAAAGATCTCCAGATATATTTGGTTATTTGACACACAGCATAGACAGGTCTATGGATGGATTGATGCAAAGATACATTGGTGCGGTAGTGAAAGAGATTTTAGATACGTACTTATATACACAAATTCATACACACAGACCTATACAGATGTACAAAAACACCAATAGACATATTCAACATACCTGCATACTTATACATATATTTATAGTTTTTTGGTTTTATTTTTTTTTTTTTTGTTTCAAAGAATTACGTCAAATAGATTTTCCTTATCTAAAATTCCTTCATGCCCACATGCAAAGTATTCAAATTCACTTTCATTCTTTGACGAAAATACTGTTTTGCTTCAATTCTACGGCATAAAAATATATTCCCAAAAATCTGTTTTCTGTAATCAATTTCAAAGTGTTTGCAATTAATAAGTATTGATAAGGGTTATTGGGATAAATTGATGAGGAATAATTGCTTTTATAGAACGCAGACAAACTTCAAAAACTTAATTTTGCTAAGATTTAAATTTTTGTTTTGTATGAGAGTGAAGAAAAAAAAACGTGATAGTTCATGCAACAACAAACTCAATCACTCCATCGGTGACGGACTAACGTCAATAGTTTACATTCAGCACGTGCCAAGTGGCAGACTAGAACAAATGTTTTGTGTTTCGTTGGTAGCCAGATTTATTTTTGGCACAAGGTTAAATTTCAACGTTCCTATAGATAAAATGTATTCCCACTGTGTCCTTGGGGTTTGAGGTCAAAATTGTTTTTATTCCTTAGTCTATAAGATCCACTATCTACCTGCTCCTGCTGTGGAGTACTTAAGCTCGCCTTCAGTGTATAAACAGATTTCAATGCACTCAAAGATACAACTATAATACTCAGCACTTCATCGCGACCTTTGCCGTAAAAGACATATTTGTTTTTTTTTCCTTTTTTCCTGTTTTTGCCTGGTTCTACTCATCCTTTCATATCAGAGCCCAGGAAGCTGTCGATTAGCAGGAACCTGTTAAATGCGAGAGACAGAACATCAACCAAAAGCAATCTTGACATTTCTTATTCTGACGTAGCGCATGTCATACTTGAATCCTTGGCATTTTGATAAGTCAGACTTAAGGTTAGATGATAGAGAAGAGACCTCCGACGTCTTGAGTGAAGAAGCGAAACACGATAGAATCGTTGAGCACTCTCTGAGAATCAAGCAGGGATTCGTGAGAAACAAATGTTATCAACAGATTCATCTCTTATGAGGAACGTATTTTTCTTTCATTCACTTATCTGGCGCGCTCTTACAACCCAGGTCTTATCAGGCGATCGTAAAAACGTAACTAACTGCAGGTTAGCTTTACCAGGCTGCCGGCTGTTTACTGAATGTTAATCCCGTAAAACCCACATGCTCGCTCTCCATTTGCTTCCTGGGAGACTGACACTTAGGCTCTAGGTTATCTGTAAAATAGCTTTGAACTCCATCGTATCTCTCTCGTTCCTTGAGCCTTATACAGGAAAAGCGTTACCCACTTCGTGAAACAGGAGGCGATAATAGTGGAAAAAACTGAGACTTCTAAGAATATGCAAGTCTAGTTTTCCCTGTTTCAAAAATTAAACTATTCTTCACTTAACAATTTAAAGGATCTAAGTATATGAATATAAAAACATGTTTAAAAAACCCTGACAAACTTCAACATAGCAGAAGTTGTCATAGATGTTATATCTTACAGCAGAGAGAGAGAGAGAGAGAGAGAGAGTGACGATTAACCTTTCAGTAAGAAAACTTCTATTATATTTTTGGACCATGATGAAAAACTTTGTACTGTTTAAGGTCAAGATTTTCTGCATTATAAGAGAATTTAAAAGGCACTAAGTTTTTTATCGAAAAAAAATAGTCAATCAGTTTCTTTCAAGAATTGAACTGTAGCATGGCACATGGGTATGGAGTTCATACAGCAGCCTTATGACTCTTAAAGATTAAGACTTTGACTTGACACAAAAACCTCGAAAGGTTACGTCTTCGGTCAAGTTAATAATTAAAAGTAAAGAGAAAGAAAAAAAACAACAACATCAAAGTTTCTGGTGTTGATACACTGTGGTAAAAATGCGTTAACAAAGAGATCTCTCGTGATGATTGATAACACAAAATATATTCATTTTGTTTTATCGGAGCAAAACTTAAAAATTATAAAAAATAAAAACAAATTTTAAAATCGTGATGCTCAATACGATCAGAGTTGAATTTTCTTAATGTAAAAGGTTCCTTTCATTTCTTAAAAAAACTATCAACTGAAATTTTTCCACAAGACAATGTCTAATTACGTAAAAAGTCTTCAAACCAATTCAAGAGGAACATACATTCAAAATGGCAAAATAATGTTTAACGACTTTTTGTATTTCTTGGTTTCTGCCTGCATGAATAAAGTGTGGAATAATTATTATGATAACAGCAATAGCAATGGTTATAATGTTGATAATGATGATGATAATGAGTATGATGATGATGATGATAATAATAATAATAATAATAATAATAATAATAATAATAATAATAATAATAATAATAATAATAATAATACAAATGAAGATGATGATTATGATGATGATGATAATGATGATGATGATAATAATAATAATAATAATAATAATAATAATAATAATAATAATAATAATAATAATAATAATAATAATAATAATAATAATAATAATAATAATAATAATAATAATAATAATAATAATATACAAATGATGATGATGATGATGATGATGATGATAATGTGCATACTGATTTCCGTTGGGCATTCTTTACCTGTCATGTCTAATATCAACATCGATATGCCATTCTCCTTAAGATGTGCTATTTTAAAACTCATGTTTTGTGGAAGTAAAAAGTTTATCTTTGACTCTTAGGCGATAATATGATTTCACAGGACTTTCAAAATTAATGATCTTACTGCGAAGCTCACATTTAAATGACGTGGATGAAGACAACATCCCTATAGTTGTAGCATTTATATCAGAAATTCCATTGATGGCTGGATAGCAGCAGAGATTGGATGAAAAGAAATTATTAACATTTTTCTGCATTTATCATTTGTGTACCTATTTTGACTGATTTATTTTAAACTTTGTTTTAAATTCAGCATTCTTAAATCTTATATTAGGGTACTTTACATTTTAGTTGTGAAGCACAGTATTATACACAAAAATAAGTAATGTGCAGCTCCAAAATTTACAAACCAAACCAAACACGTAAGCTTTCGGGGTTACGCCACCATCTGACACAAAAACAAGAACAAGAAATTACACAAGGATATTCCCATATAAATGTGAAAAACAAACTGTAAAAGGATGAAAATAAAAAGTGGTTATATAGAGATAGATCTACCATGAAAAATAAATAATGCAAAAGTATACCCAGAAAAGATATAACAAATACGTAAAAAATCACGAAAAATAATAAAAAAAACAAATAAAAATAAAGGGAAAAATCGTACAGAATGATTGAATAAATAGTATTTACAACATAAGTAAAGAGCAAATAATTTTTTTTAAAAAGATAGAGCAAATAGATAATTGTACCGAATAAATAAGAAGTTAAAGGAAAAAAACAAAAGTGTAAAAGAGAATGAAAGGTAGAGATTCGTAGTGCAAGAGAAAGAGGCAAGGAAAGAAAGAGAGATAGACAGACAGATAGAATTGGAAATAGGGGAAAAGAATGGTTCGATTGAAAAAGGGACACAGATAAATAAAGAGAAACAAAGGAGAATTAAAAGATAGAGAGAAAAGAAAAGCGTTGGCTCTTTATGAAATTAAAGAAAAATAAAAGCCAATAGTTTGAAAATACAAAGGCAATCTCTAGATCAAAATTCTGGGGAAAAAAATTTACAATAACCAAATAATTTGTTAATAATCGCCATGAAATATTTATTCTACAAATTATATAAACTTATGTTTATGTTGAGTGTGCCTTAAAGATACCAAAAGTAGTGAACGATTTCTTCTAGTAAATAAAAAAAAAGGAAAAAAAAAGAACGGTATCACAAAATTCGAAATTGTTTGGGTTTCTTTCTGACTCTTCATCAAAGAAGCAAACTGCCTTCAAATTATTTTATCAATTATTTCAAAACCTGTACTAGATACGTCTCGCCACTGTTACCCATAGCAACCCTCCTAAAAAAAATAAGACTAACAAAACAAAAACAAAGATCTTTTAAATAAGCCAAGCCTTCAACGTGATCTCTGAAATACCAGCCGGTCATAAAGTGCGTCTACAAGGAAGAAACTATCGCATGACCGACGCGTCCTTAATCCGAAAAAACT
The DNA here is from genome assembly GCA_033675545.1 of Elysia crispata. Classification (NCBI taxonomy): domain Eukaryota; kingdom Metazoa; phylum Mollusca; class Gastropoda; family Plakobranchidae; genus Elysia; species Elysia crispata. The sequence goes on along the minus strand of JAWDGP010000188.1, from coordinate 89,138 downwards.
TCTAGCTGTGGGGAACTTTTTGTACATAAAAAAGTAAGGAAGAAAACAAGTATTTCGGTTCATCAACGTGATCTGTCGCTTTATATAGATCACTCATCACAGACAAAATTGATTGTGTTGTCAGCACAGTGCAAATATAAATCTGTTTTGCTCCTCATGGGGGTAACAACTGATGTTAAGTCTATGAAAGAAAAGAAGCGAATAATTTCAGCTCCAGACGTCTGAGCTAGAAACTCTCACACGCAGAGCTGTAATGGTGCAGGCTCTACAGACTGTCACCTGGAGCGTCTAATTCAGTCAAACTGAGCACGGCATGGAGAAAATTCTCTTTCCTGAGCTTACTTTTTAAATCATGTCTCAAATGATAATATAGTTAATATAAAAAAAAAATAAAGTTCATTCTTTGAAAGATAACTTACCAGCATCATAGATCTTTTTTTTTTTACCAAAGTAAGAAAAGATTCTGTCGCTAATTATTTTTCCTACTACCACAAAAACAAAAAACAACGATAATAAAAATTACTACTACTACTACTACTACTACTACTACTACTACTACTACTACTACTACTACTACTACTACTACTACTACTACTACTACTACTACTACTACTACTACTTCTTCTGCTACTACTACTTCTTCTTCTGCTACTACTACTACTACAACTACTACTACTTCTACGATTACTACTACGACTAATACTCCAACTACGACATCTACTACTACTAATACTACTACTACTACTACTACTACTACTACTACTACTACTACTACTACTACTACCACCACCACCACTACTACTACTACTACTACTACTACTACTACTACTACTACTACTACTACTACCACCACCACCATCACCACCACCACCACCACCACTACTACTACTACTACTACTACTACTACTACTACTACTACTACTACTACTACGACTACTACGACTACTACGACTACTACTACTACTACTACTACTACTACTACTACTACTAATACTACTACTACTACTACTACTACTACTACTACTTCTTCTTCTTCTTCTTCTTCTGCTACTACTACTTCTTCTTCTTCTACTACTACCACCACCACCACCACCACCACTACTACTACTACTACTACTACTACTACGACTACTACTACTACTACTACTACTACTACTACTACTACTACTACTACTACTACTACTACTACCACCACCACTACTACTACTACTACTACTACTACTACTACTACTACTACTACTACTACTACTACCACCACCACCATCACCACCACCACCACCACCACTACTATTACTACTACTACTACTACTACTACTACTACTACTACTACTACTACTACTACTACTACTACTACTACAACTACAACTACTATTAACATATTCAATTTGTGAATGGAACTTGTGGCCTGCATAACTATAATTAAGTAATAGTTAGGAGATGTGAAACGTGCGGAGCAAAGAAATAATAGACGGCAGACAATCTGAAGGAAGGTTCATCTAGCTTCTAAATCAGTGCAAGTTTACAGCTTGCCTGGTCATTAACAAGCAGTCAGATAAAGTAAATAGATTGTTGATCAACGCATGGCTGAATTGCTTTTAAGATAGCGCTTAAAAAATTCAGGGATTTTACATGGCCATTAACAACCAAGGGAGACTATCTTTTTTTTTTTTTTCTAGAGCATAAGGGAGAGCATCGTGGAACATCAGGCGTTAATTAAAGGGCATGGCTGTATCTCAGTAACCCGACATGTTCATCTGTTTCCAGTCATACTAACGTTTTATGATAATTATGTTTGTGCATTCCTTACATAAATTTAAAAAAATAGTTTCTAAAATGATGTGGAACAAAACTTGAAAATACGTTTCAGGATGCATTATTTCAAAATTTTTACTCAAATTACGTTAAAAATAATTCCAGTGCTTACATGTGCAGGTCTTTTCTTTTTCGCAGTTGCTCACACCTTGCCCCTTCACTTTCCTGCCCCCTCGTCTTCCCTGTAAAACGGCAAAAAAATAATAATTAACAAATAAAAACCAAGTTCAGCATATTTCGGGACCTGTTAGATTAAAAAGGAGACCCAATTTTTCTTGAGCTCTAGTATTGGGGTGACCAGCCTGCCAATCAATCAATCGGAACCACTGACAGAAGTAAATATTAGCAGAACTTGGGGCTCCGATAGCAAACACCCGGTATTGGGTGACTGGGTGACCCACCTTACACCTCCCCCCCCCCCCCCACTTTCTTGGGGGATGGGGGAGGGAGCCGCCTTACACCCTCCCCCTAGCCCTATTTTTCTTCCCTGTCTCCCATCCTTTCCCCACCCCCTGCCGTTTCGAGCTCATATACACTCACACATCACACCGAATCCTCTCCTGTACAAGGTATAGTACTTGTTTTGCCGTTTTCATTTTTTCTAGGTAAATATAGTTATTTTTGAGGAACCAAGGGCAAGTTCGTAAGCGATGTTAAACAGCTTTCTTCAGCATGTCCTTTAGAATGACGCTAGAAAAATGTGTCTGGTCCAGCGTCATATTGGTTTCACTTTGGAAGCTGTAGGAGGCAGAAAGGGGAAGAAAAAGAGGAAGAGGAGATTAAGGCAAAGGGTGGGAGAGGATGAGAGGGGGAGAGAGACATGCGCAGACAAACATAAAGACAAAGTTAGTGAAAGGAAAACTGATGGAGCGACAAAGTAGGTATACATTAATTTTATTGAGCCACAGCAGTCAAAAACAATTGGTAAAAAGAGGTAAAACGCGAGATCTAGATTTCGTTAATAATATATAACATCCTAAATGGAATAACGAGGTTTGCTTTTTATTGAATAATAAAACGTGAACCCGGAGTTTGTCCGACTTTAGAGTTTTCATTTGGAAAATGAAGACAACAAACAAACAAACTAGCTTAGTAAATAATGCAGTTAGGTTTTCGGACAAATGATGATTTCCTTTTTTGTTTTCAGCTTATTTTAAATTGTGAATAAAACGGAAGGCCGTGCTTATGAAGGACCTGCGCAATAAAGTTCAAGTGGAGACAAAAATATCAAATTTAGACTGATTTATCAATTCTTCATTGTAAACTTCACCAGTTCCATAACCATTGAAGATGGCTGTAACTTTTACAGTAGACTACTAAAGCTGCCGCTGCTGCTACTGTTGCTGTATTCATGAAAGTGTGGATGGGGATTTTTTAAGGTGGGCATGCCTAATTCTGGGTCTCGATGGTGCACTCGCTGTTGTTATTTGGTTGGAAATGATGGTTATCTTCGGTGGTAAGAGGAAGTTATCTTTCATGATGGCGTTAATTTTTTTTTTTTTTTTTTTTTTTTGCTGTTCTTTTTATCATGGTTATGTTGATTGTGGGTGCGCCTTCTGCGGTGGTTATTTCTGTTATTTGTTTGTTTCTAATAACACTAAGGTTTTTTTAAATCACTCTCAAGTCCGTGATTAATGAAAACCACAGCTATAAACAGGATCACCTTTGTAAAAAATAAAGTGGTAATGCCGAAATCATTTCTCGCCCAGTGTTGAGAAAATAGTTTGCGGTCTGTGGCGAATGTATTTATTTAAGAAAAGCTAGGAAGTATCATACGCCGTTTTATCTTAAATGTCAGGCAAACTTTACAAACTGATAAAATTTGGCTAAAGATTCAACTGCTGGGTTGATCAATCTACTTATAATAGCCAATCCATAACAGGATGATCATCTTAAACTTTTACAATCCATTGAGCAAGATACTTTTCAAACAAGGCAGCAAAAGCAAAAAAAAAAAAAAAATCATAGCTCCAAACTCAGTCTTCAACAACAGTATGAGTTGAAACGTGAATAAAAAACTTTCTTCAGATTTGAAGCTTTACGCTTTACCTCATGGTCACCAGTGATTTAACTATCAAGTTCTGACCATCAAATAATGGTCTTATCTCAAGAAAAATCATGAATGCGCTAATCAGGAAGTTTAAAAATAGTTATTGCTGTTAATGGCTTTAAAAAAATTAATAAAAACAGATTCTTCAGCTCGTGTTTAATATCCCACTAGCTTGATGTTACCTAAATGTAAAATTAGAAAGATTTTTAATTTTACCGGAAAAAAAATATTTGCGAGTATTTTTATTCAACTGGACATAATCATGTTGACACAGCTTAGGTAATAATATATCGGTCTGAAGTTTTAGTACTTACGCATATTACAAATTTTCAGATTAACTTCGAAAATGTTTTAAGTGCCCCATCTTCTGTGCCGCTAATGTTTTTCAACGTTTGAGATAAATACATTAATATGAAAGGTCAAATTTCATGACCAATGTCCTATAAAAGCCCGTTCTGTATTACTCATTCATCGTTTATTCATTCTTCTTATTGGCATTTTAAATCGAGTAACCTTTGGTAGTTTTTCTTTAACCTACAGTTACATTGAAAAAGAGAGGCAGTCTGAGTTATAAATTAATGGCTTTAAGAGTGATTAAATGATACTTTTGTTTTAAGACTTTACATGCTAGGTTTCGAAGTTAGCAATCAAAACCCTGATTTTACAGATTTTATTGATATCCTTGTAAAATTAACGAAGAAATATTTCTTCAGGAGTAATAAAGTAAGATTAAAAGAGTCACAGAGCTCAGCCTTTATTTGTATTTTCCTAATTTATTTCAAAACCCTTTTAAACGTTTGCTAGAAGACTTTGAACACTCACAAAAAGTAGATATAGGTAAATTCTTCACGGGAATTTATGGCTGCGCATTGGTTTTAGCCTACTTAATAATGAATTTTTTTTTTAAATATATACATAGATTTAGATTTTTTTAGAAAACTAAATAAGTATCCTCATTATTATTCGTTCTGAACTAATCAGTCGACATTTTTTTTCTCCTGAAACTTTGAAAAAAATCTCTTAGTATTAGCTAATTTATAGCAAACAAAATAAACCTGCTCATTTAAGTTGCACGAGAGTCCAAGGCAAGGTCACCATGAACAGCAACGAAAAATGCATTCAAGACTCAAAAAAATGTCAGTCGGCCAAATACATAATTATTTTATTTTTTATATCGTTTAGATGATAGTGTGTGAATAAAGAAATAGTTGTGATATGTGAAACAGCCAGTGCGATGATATAATGAGTACAGCTGACCCTGTGTATGAAACAAAGCAGGAGATAATTTGAGTGGATAAATTTCAACAAGGTTTAAAGTAAAAAAGCTAAGAATGAGAATAAAGGAAGAAGGAGGGAGAGAGAGGGAGAGAGAGAGAGAGAGAGAGAGAGAGAGAGAGAGAGAGAGAGAGTGGATAAAGTTCAATTAAGTTTATAGTTAAAGGCTAAGAATGAGAATAAAGGAAGAAAGAGAGAGAGAGAGAGAGAGAGAGAGAGAGAGAGAGAGAGAGAGAGAGACAGAGAGAGAGAGACAGAGAGAGAGAGAGACAGACAGACAGACAGACAGAAGGGAGAATCTTGTAGATGCAACAAGATAGACAAGTGCATATGGATAAAATTATTGCAACATGTGAAAGATAAAAGATTAACAATAGAGCGATGTAAAGAGTATTTACAGGAGGGGCGACAAAGGAAAGTGGGGGGCTGAAAATAAACGAAAGAGAAAAAGAGAGATAAAGAGAAGAAAAAAGATGGACAGATAGTAGAGATAGAGAGAAAAGGGGAGAGAGATAAGAAGATGGATAGATAGCTCGATAGGTAAAGCGAAAAAGTGACTGAAAGAGAGATCAAGATTATCGGAAAGACCTTTAAATGTTTGAGGGTTTGTGGAAGCAGTTTTGAATTACTAGCAGCGTTTTGTTTTGTTCTTTCAATAAACTAAGATTAAATTCTTGACATTGTTTAAGTATAAATATAACACACTTTTTTCAGGAATGGGACCTACTGATGCAGTTTTTTAAAATACATTTCCTTCGTACGCCAAACAAGCCGTGGACACCCACAGCAAGGTGAGTCTAATCAATTAAAAAACAACATTAAAATAAACGACGAGTGTATTCATCTTTAGGGAAGCGCTTTGAAAGAATCCCCTATTAAACAGTTTCCATGATAAAATAAAAGAATGAAAACCGGTTGCTATGTCTTGGAATCAAAATATTAGCTGCACAAACGAACGTAAAAAAGGAGCTTATGTTATCTGGTTGCTATGGAAACAATTGAACCGGTTCGATTAGACAAATATAATTATAAGTTACAGAGGGTAGAAAATAATTAGAAGTATAAGGCGAGAAGCTGACCTATCTCACACCTGACACAAAAAAAAAATTAGGCTTAGCACAAGATACCTGTGTGCTTTATGACCTTTCTAACCAAGCTGTATAAGGAGCTGGAGTTGTGCATGGAGATATAAGCGGAAGTCTGCAGAAAAGTTAAAAAACAGAATTATGAGTGCCCTAGTTTATATTTTAACGGGCATGAGGTTTTAATGAGAGGGACATAATGGAGACATACGATTAGCAGCGTCCACGGCTCGTGCTATAGGAAAGAGAGGAGGTGTTAAAGTGCTAGGTTGCCGTGCCTTGACTTTCTAAATGAAGCTGTCTTTGCCACATTTTGGACCTAATGGCGAAAAAGATGCCTATAGTACAGTCTCATTATCACCACCCTTTGGTGTGATTATCAAAGCAGAAATAATCAGCACGCCTGTTTTATCTCAGAGACCATCATATGTGGATTCCACTATTTAGATAGAGGTTATCAATACATCTCAGTTGGACCCATCTGTCGTTGAGATTTTCAAAACAGAAAAAGACGTTTGAAATCTCAATAACACCATTTAGTGGCGTCATTGTTAAGGATGAGAAATCTGAAGCTCCGCTAAAGATAGCGTCAGGCAGCAAGTGCAGTAAAGATTATCTTTTATTTTCAGCAATACCATCCATCTATGCCACTAGCGGGGTAAAGATGATTGGTCAACACGAACAAAAACAACAAGAAAAACAAATGCAGGGCAATATCAGCATTATTTATGCAATATCGTTTCGACTTGAGAAACTTGTCTACACTAATTTGTGGTGCTTTGTCTTATTATGGAATCATCTTTACAGTCACAGAGAATTATGAGCTGAAAGCAGTGACCAGCTCAAACGAAATGTACTTCGTTTAATCTGCACAGTTTTAATCATATCTACAAATGAAAAAATAAATAACAAAACAAAACAAAAAAAAAATGTTTCCGGGGTCACCGCATTCAACATAGTTTTTGGAACAAATTTTTTGAGTAACGCTATCTGTTAAAAAAAAATACTATGTGACTATGCAGCCAATACTTCAAATTTACATTGCATTAGGATGGTTTTAGATTGCATCACAGTCAAGTTTCATTCCCCGTCATAGACTTATTTAGTTGTATATATCAATGTGTCTTTAAAAGCCTGAGCGGTGACAAACCTGTGCATGTATACCAAGCGGGGAACTTTAACAAACTGCATAAATCCAGCTATTATTTTGTGTTCTGTTTGGGTTTTTTTTCGTTGGTAACTAAAGAAGGAGCAGGTTACTATAATTCATATTTTCACTTTCATTTTCAATCTTATTTGATATCATCTAGTTGAGTTATTACATCATTCCAAAAGCTGGAGGTAATAACGTGGCAATTACTTAGACGGAGAGATAAATAACAGGAGGTGAATTTATTTTACAAAAATCTTTTGAAGTGTTTTAAACTTGTTTTATATTGTCAATTTGTATTGGTCGATAAACTAGAAGGAAGTAAATACAAACATGTTTGTCTAATTATTTGGCAAATGAAGGTATAAACAATACTATTTTAATAATAAATACAACAACAAAACAAATATAAAACCGTCATACGAGTCTATCTTTTGGTAAGGTAGTTTTTTTTAATAATATAATTATGATGAGAAAAGAGAACAAAGCCCCCTTTTACATTATCATTTCTTTTCTTAATCTGAGCTCCATAATTTCATTCGTAATAAAATAAAACTATGTTAAACATTTCCTGAAATAGGAACACGAGGTATGTGAAAAGAAAAATAAAACATAAAAATTAACACTGAAAAGTTCTTAGCTGAGACTCAAAGCCCTGGAAAACGACCAGTAGCGAGAGTCGTAGGCTTATAATCAGTGTTAAATCGGTAACCCTAATGACAAAGCCAGGTGACAGGGTCAGAATCTCTGAAAACGTGAAAGTGTCAAAGTGTCAAAGTGTCAGAGTGGTATTTACCCAGCATACAACTAGACTCTACAGATTGCTTTTTTTTTTCTTTTTTTTTTTTTGCTTCCCTTTTTCCTTCATATTTTAAATTCTCCACGATATTGTTGCTGTTGATGATTATATTGTTGTTCACCTTTATAATTATTTACACATTTTTGCTGTTGTTGCAGTAACTGTTGTTGTTTTTCGTTATTGTTCTTGTTGTTGCTGCTATCTCTGTTGTTGCTTTTTAGAATGTTGCTCCTCTTCTTCCCGTATGATTAATCTTTTTTTGCACCTCATACTTCTACAACAGCATTATTTATTTTTTGTTCGTTTGTTTTGCAAGACATTTCCAGTCCTGTTAGCTGGCGGCGCAAATCCATTGATCCTGGTGATTTTCCGTTCAGATCAACATTGTAGTTTTGTTTGTGAACAGCTTCCATAACGGATTATGATACGGATTATTTTTTTTTATTATTATTTTTGCTAAACAATATGGATATTCTTGGTATCCTGGCAGTTGTATAAGTTTCTAAACTATATGATTCTATTTCATCTTATCGTCTCTAGTGGTTTTAGATATGTTGATCTCTCTCTCTCTCTCTCTCTCTCTCTCTCTCTCTCTCTCTCTCTCTCTCTCTCTCTCTCTCTCTCTCTCTCCCTGTCCCTGTCCCTTTCTCTCTCCTCTTCTCTCTCTCTTCTCTCTTTGTCTCTCTATCTCTCAATCTCTCTCCCTCTCTCTCTCTCTTCCTCTCTCTCTCCCTCTTCTCCCCTCTCTCTCTTTCTTTCTCTTCGTTTCTCCCTCTTTCTTTCTCTCTCTCTCTCTCTCTCTCTCTCTCTCTCTCTCTCTCTCTCTCTATATATATATATATATATATATATATATATATATATATATATATATATATTCTCTTTCCCTCTTTACTTTTCTCTTAAAATGTCTCATTCTCTCTCATTATTTTCATCACTCTCCAGTTCCCTTTTTTGTTTTATCTCTCCTAATAAATTACCTTCAGTTTATATGTCTATCTTTATCCTATTACATTTTGATATGGCTTACAGAACTCAACGTATAAAAGCTGTACTGCTTTTCCTTGTTGTGTAGTTTATAAAATTAGATTAAATTTTCAACTTTTGTGCTTTAATCATTTAGCTCTTATTCCTAATCATGAAAAAGTCTACATTATCGTTTAATAATTGCTATCATTGATTTACGTCAACTCTAACCTTTCCTTCTCACTAACTTTTTAAAATTCACTTAGAGCAAAACTCACCACATAGCGCAAAAATCTGTTTGACATGTAGAACCTCTGCTCTAAAACCTACAAGTACCACTCATGGCAGATCGAAACTGACATTGGTTTCATTTTTCAAGCTTTTACATTTTACACAGAAGACTGTCTAGTTGATTAACATTTAAGATCTAACTTAGTCATCATGTAGACGGACCCTATAAAAGAATTTATAAATGAGCCTAACAAGCATACAATCACATGTCTATAAAGAGGGCAACTGATTTGTTGTAGAACACATTTTTGACGTGACCTTCAAAAGAGTCTTCGCGGATTATTTTGTTTTTTAGTTGTTGTTGTTGCTGTTTTCTTTGTCTAGTCTAAGTTTAAATCTGAAATCTTTTCAAAAAACCTCTGTGGAGCAATTAAAATAGGAGCAACATCAAATATTTCGGGAAAGTTTTGCGATGGCAGATCATGCACAACAAATTAAGGAGCCAGCTGTTCTCCGACACTGAATTAATTTCTTAAACTCTTACTTCTTGAAGGAAAACCCCTGATGTAAGCTCAGCTTATCAATGCTGAAGTGATGGACTTTTTTAACGCTGCAACTGAACAGCACAACCATCCAACGTGAGTTAAACAGCTCAACGACGTAACACTGTCTCGCTCCAGAAGACTTCAAGTGCCGCCACAGCGGATAAAACCCGGTAGTCTGGGGTCGGTGGAACAGCTGATGGGGCGGAGAAATGATTTAATCATGACCCCTACTTATCTTAGTCCAGAATCTGTTAGTGATATGAATTTTTTCTCCTATTATCTTATAGCACGGATACTGGTGAATTGGGAATATTGTTTGGGTAACGTGATGTCACGATGTCCGCTAGAATAAAAATAACCCTTATGTACACATCGCTCTTACATCGATTGCGAATTAAAGACTGCATTGATGTAACAGAAGTATTCGGCACCGGCACTTTTCATCCCCGTTCCGGAGCCCATGAATTAAAATCGCATATATTAGACATATTTCTTACCACCCTCCCCCATCTCTCCGATCTTAACCACTTTTTCCACCGACGGGTATCATCTGACAAACGAAAAGTATTTGTTGAAATGGAGATACAAAAAAAATCTTAGGGTCTGTTTATATCATTATTTTTGCATCTCCAGATCTTTTTTTTCAACAAATATTCTTAACATTATTTAGCAACGGGACATCCACATCACAATTATGGAAAGCTCTGTCCTCAGACATGAAATCCGGCTTGTTTTCCCATGTCACGATTTCTGACATGATTGCTGGCATCCAGTGTCGACTGGCCCGTCTTCTAGCTCCAAGATGGAGGCATCACCATGGAAACGCGGACAGGAGATAACGTCAAGAATACGCGGATAAATCCACAGCGCAGGCGCAGGCGCTCTTTGACAGAAGATAGAAAAATTTGCTTCATCTTTCATCTTTTAGCCTGTCAAAATGTGGTTTATTATGTTTCTTTGTTGTTGTTTTTTTCCTCACAGTTTGCCTTTGTACTCATCTATTCTTCTCATGTTATGAATCTGTTTTGTTGTATAACATCATTTGATTGGCATATAACAACGTAGAAACCTATTTGAACACGGAATTTAACGAGGCATTAAGTTTAAAAACATGGGTCGTCAATGATTTTGTTTTCTTTATCTGACAATTTGTAAATATCTCTAGACGGGTTAAACAATGTATTTGCCGAAGCGAATTATCTAGGTAATAAGTTGTCTTTTAATTATGAAAAACAATGTATATTTTTCAACTTCGTAAGAAAAAAAACTTTATTCAACTTGCTGTATAACATTATTTTACTTAAAGGAAACAACTTTTTTGACCATATTTAACTCTTAAAACACCATGCTAGAAGTATATATAAGATACAGATTTTAAATGGTTCTTACCCATTCAAAAAAATCTCTGCAGTATGGGTAACGTACCGAGTAGGCTGTGTGAGATAAGTGTACAATTTGTACCGAGTTAGAGAATAACAAAAGTAAAAATATGAAAGATATAAATGGTGCTAATTTATTTTATAGAATACAAATGGCAAATTGCAGTAAGAAAATTTTATATCAAAGATTACGTCGTGGCTTTCTTAGTAATAGGATTAATTATATAATCAAGTTTAAGAAAAATAAAAAGAAAAGATCTAAGCCTAACCGGAAAAAATCGGCTGATCCTGAATGAAAATTCGTAAGATATTTTCTTTATTATGCTGTATAAATTATTTCTAATGAAAAGAATTTTTTCAATGTTTGTTCATTTTACGGCTACAAAGGAACATTAGTCAAAGATACTGGTGAGTTTTGTACGTAGCAGATGAAAACAAGATCCATGAGTATTATGATAAAAGTATATATGGCACAAACAGGAGTATGGAGGTACAAGAATATTAAACTTGAACATGAGGCAATAAATATCGTTATGAATTGATGTCAACCTATTTAACAGCCCTGCAGAGTCGTAATATTTCATTGTTTACACCGTGTTTTAAGGGCAATGATATGTAACTCTGCCATGATCGACCACATTTATTTCCTCTAATTATCGCCCCGGATCCATTACACTGCTATTTAATTAAGTATCATTATTAGAGATTGAGTTCGTAAAAATGTTAACGCTTTATAACTTAAAAAGACAGACATAAAACATCTCTTTATTGCTTGGTTATCATTTATAGTTGTTTGTCAAGAGATTTTTGTGTTCTTTTCGTTCAGGATTTACTACCTTACACAAATAAAGGAAAAAAAAAACAGCTCTGTTTAAATAATTAATTTTTATGATTAGCCTTTCGTTGAATCTGTACCATCCAGTCAGGTTCATTCTCCAAAGAAAAAGTATCTAATATAAAGATACATTGGTGTTTTGGTCAAATATTAAAATTTTCGACCGCCATTTTCTAGTTATAGATATCCTTAATACTTTCATTATATTTATATTTTCTAAATGAAAAAAAAATCCCATATATTTTTAAAACTTTAATTTCACAACCAAAGTCTGGTCTCATGCTATCATAAGACCCGAAAAGATTGCTTTACCGGTATACCGTACTCCGCCATATTCTGTGTTTTCTACGACCTACAAATCAAACGCCATCTTTTCAATGTACTACGACCAATCCGCCTCCGTCATGTTTCGGATGTTCTTTGACCTTCACAAATATATTTATTCATACCCTAAATTGCCTGTTATCTTAAAATCCAACGTTATAACTGGGATGTCCTATGACCTCCTAGGAGACATTTTCAATCGGTATGACCTTCAGTCGATCGTCCTTTATTATTTGATGTCCCACGACCTACATGTCAACCATGATATCTAGCTGTCTTGCAATCCTCCGCTCCGATCATTTTTAAAATGTTTTTACACTTTCAAATAGTTAGGTTCATTCTGACAACTAATTTTCCCCCTTCAGCTCCTCCAGTAAATTGTACAAGTGTGGCCTATCATTACATATTTGTAGTGCTTGCTAACTGTCTTTATACCATACTACCACAACATGACTGTCCAGTGACTGCGCATCGTTGCATTGTGGCTAAAATAGAATAGGATCTTTAGAAAAGCTGCAGTTTGAATAAATCAACAATCTGGTTGAACAGCATCTATTGTCATTCTTTTTTTCCCTCTCTCTCTCTCTTCCCACCCCCCTCACTTTGCCTCTCTACCTGTTTCAAACACACACCCACACTTCCCTCCCCCCCTCTCCTCTCTCTCTCTCTCTCTCTCTCTCTCTCTCTCTCTCTCTCTCTCTCTCTTTCTCTCTCTCCTCTATCTTATTCTCTTTCTTTGTTCTCTCTCTCTTTCTTTTTTAATGTCTTATCATCCATCTACTTTTTTACATAACTTTTACTTTACTATTATTTTTTTTGTTTGGTGAAGGCTTTCTTATTTCATCATTATTCCTTATTCGCGGCTTCTTCTCTAAAGCCACCACTGAATCGATCTATACAAACTTGACTCCCCTCTAACGAACATATTATGCAATACTCCCACAACAGATTCTTCTCCCGACATTGCTTTGGTTACTATTTTCCCTCGGTCTTGGTCTTTATCCTCCGATCCCAGCAATAATTTAGCGTCCTGAATTTGAAAAATGTTCTTGATTTCCCAAGGGCGAGATCCACAAACTCCGATTAGTGTACGGGCATGCGCAAACAGGCAGAACAGATGCTCGGTCAGGACTACGCATGCGCCAAGACTTTTTCATATCATAAAATAAAAAAAAAATCGTCAAATATATGACGCAAGAGACGATAACCCATTAAATTTGAGAATTATCTAGACAAAAATAACCATTAAAATTTTCTCATTAGAATAATTTTAAAAATTGCTCGCGTTATAATGACTATATTTGATTTTGATAGTTGTATACGCGGCAAAAAGTTAAGTTTAAAACATGTCAGAAATGTTTGTTAATTAATATAAAGAGGCAATGTTTATACGAATATGTTACAATCTTTTTTTTTTAATGAGGACTTCAGAAAGCTGATGGAGAGAAATTTTAGTTATCTTATAATGTCATCGTAAATAGTTTAAGATTTTTCGTTTAAAAGACAGGAAATAAAAATTTAAAAACAATTTTTAGATTAGTTTCTTTGCGAATGAAATTTTTGTTATAGAATATATATATATATATGAAATACATGAATTATTGTGTCACAAATGCATCATTAGATGGTGCACATAATTCAAATTTATGCAATATAAACGTTTGCATATTCTATGTTTAGTTTGATTTGTGAGAAATTGTGACACGTTGAGATTCAGGGTTTGTTTGCAAGGTTGATAGTACTGCTGAAAAATGCTTATCTTTTTTTAAAAAGACCAAATTATAATCAAGTACAAAAAATTAATTAGATCAAATGTTGTGTTTTTTGCAGTCATCTTTAATGCGGATGTATTGACAATTTTACATCACTTTTTTAACCTTTTCAAAATTGAATTAAAAAAAACGGAAAATATTTGTCTTTGTGTCTTTGGTGATTTAATCTAAAGAGCACAAAAAACATTCGCTCAGAGGATAGGAAAAGAAAGTTTTAGAATGCGAAATGCGGATTGCCTAGATTCTATCTAATGCCTAGATTCTATCTAATGCCTAGATTCTATCTAATAACTAGATTCTATCTAATAACATAATGTGACGAAATATTTGCAGTTCTATGTAAATTTTGAAAGTTGTGTTTTCTCTATCTTTTTTCCTTTTTACGTTTTGTTTATTTGCAGTATTTGATTGCTTTTCATAAATGGCCACTTTTTTTTTATTCATTTCGCATCATCAAACAGAGAATTGAAGATTCCATTTTCTCCATGAATGTCCATCAATAAAGATCAAAGGAAGGAATTTTCAGACAGCGAGCGTTTGACCTTGACACTAAACTAAATTTTTTTTGTCAATGTTGGTTGAGAGAAATTCAAATTATGCACATTTCTCATAAGCATCGTCGTAAAACCACTCTTTCCCAAACAAACTGGTTGAACGCTGCAAAGTAGAGCAACTCTAAAAATTCTCATCACCTCACACTAAAAGCAATTCTATTTCTGACGAAGTCCAAACTACGTAGTTGAAGGCAGTAATTTTTTTTTTTGTAGTTTTTTTAATAGATAAATTAAAAGAAATTTAGTTGATAACATTTGTAAGGCTATTCTTCATCAGATGAAAGTGATGTTCCATTTATGAAACCATTGGCAGGAAAATGGTGTGCGTCAGTTGAATAACTTCGCTGAGGTTCCCCTAGGACCTGCAGCGGAACTTCCAGGGGACAAACCTCTAGCTGGGACTGAGTGACTTATTGTGGGAGAGCAAAAAAAAAAAAAAAAGAAAAAGAAAAAGAAAAAAGAACAGAAAAGGAAGGACGAGAACACAATAATAAAAATGATATGAGGAATATTGCGATGGTAATGATGGTAACGATGTTTATGAAAGTAATGACGATGCTTGTGATCATAATAAACATTTTGTTGATTTTAAAAAATCTTGATTACGATGACGTGGATGATGATGATGATGATGATGATGATGGTGGTGATGTTCATGATATGATAATGATGGGCATTCTGATGTTTATGATGATGATGATGATAATAATCACATTATCGATTGTGGTAATAATTATGATGATAATGAAGATAATGTTCATGAAGATGGTGATAGAGATCATATTGATGATTACAAAGCTGATAGTCATATCAACGATGTTGATTATGTTTATGATGGTGAGGAAGAGGAATAGGATGATAACTGTTGGTGATGAAAAATATGTTCATGTTAGAAATGACGATTACAACTAAAATGACCGCATCGATAATTATGATGACGACGATAACAAAGATGTTGAAAATGATAAAATATTATGAAGATGATAATTTTAATGCTAGATCTTAATACTGCTGCGGCCGAAAAAAACTCAAATCATTTCGTAGCGAGGCTTTAAACGATAATAATTGAAGCTGTCTATGAATTAATATACATTTCTAACTCCCATCTCTCTCTCTCTCTCTCTCTCTCTCTCTCTCTCTCTCTCTCTCTCTCTCTCTCTCTCTCTCTCTTGCTCTGTGTGTGTGTGTCTCGCTATCTCTCTCTTTCTCTCTTTCTGTCTCTCTCACGCTCTCTCTTTCTCGCACTCTCTCTCTTTCTCTCTCTCTCTTTCTCTCTCTGTGTCTCTTTCGCTCTCTCTGTCTCGCACTCTCTCTCTCGCTCCCTCTCTCTCTCTCTCTCTCTCTCTCTCTCTCTCTCTCTCTCTCTCTCTCTTTCTCTTATTCTCTCTAGTTCTCTCTCACTCTCTCTCTATCTCTCGGTCGCTCTTTCTCTCTATCTCTGTCTCTCTTTCTCTATTTCTCTGCCTCATATATGTGATGTTGCAAGAAAATTTTAATCTGCTCAGAGCGTTTAGTAACGGGCAATGGTTTCTGTAACAGATTTGGTGATGGGGGTGATCTGTTAGGCTCTGTTTGTCTAGGGGTTTGAAAATATTTACAGCCAATCACACGACTCGACCGTATAAAATAAGTCCGAAGTCCGCAAGTAAAAAATTGCAAACTGTTTAATCCAACATAAGAGCTTGTCTGTACAATATCTGTAGGTTGACTCAATAATCACTCACTGTAGGTAGACTTAAAACAATCACTCACTGTAGACTTGATGTTGACTCGCTGTAGACTCGATGATGTTGACTGACTAAACATAATTTCGATTCTTATTTATAGAAAATCTCTCGAATCATCCAGAAAAGGAATTACATAAATCGTAAGAGAATATTCTTGGTACACGTCATAATCAATTAGCAACCAATCAAAACAAAGGTAAATAAGGGGTGACGAGATCATTACTATGCTAGAACTAAGTCGGAGATTTCAGAAGAATCTTGACCATACAAGTGCGGGCTGTGTTCAATAAACAAAACTAAGTTCTTAGGCTTGAAATACAAACATTATGCAACTAAATAAGATAATGTACATAGATCTAGCCAATCCGCCACCCAAAAGTTAGGCACCAAAAAAGGGTGAAGAAATGAATAGATCAACTTATAGTACAATGCGTTACAGTTTCCATTGCATGGGTGACGGCTAAGTCATTATTGGTATCACTCAGTGACATCGGGGGCAAAATCACACCAATATAAATGGAAATATTTTTTCGCTTTCCTTTGGTCTCCGAAGCGACTGAACGTATGCTTCTTGAAGTGACCATCAGGTTAAAGGGTTCTTTACAATTGGCCAAACCGTGCTATGTTCTCTCTAATATGATGGGCTGGTGATTAAACACAGCTGGCAGTGACAGGCTTACGGACGGCTTTATGGGAACCAGAGTCAAAAACAAGTCAGAGGAGCAAATGAAGGCTGGAGTCAAAATGCTCCCAACTCAATGCTTTAGTGGGCAAGGTATAAATGAAGAATAAAAATATGTGTGTATGAGATAAAATGGAAGAAAACTTTTTTATTGATACAATTAAAAGAATTTTATTATACTGCTCAACTAAACTCATTTGGGTTGAGCAAAAGTTGCCTTGTAAGTTATCTGTCCGAGCACATATATATACAAAAACGGGATCAGTTAATTTAAAAAATGTAACAATGCTTCTTTTTTTTTTTTTTTTTTTTTAACAGAATTATCTGCTTGGTGACAATATTGAATAATATGCCTTCTGTTTGCGTTGGAAAAAAGTTTTAAGACATATCTATAAGAATCAATGATATAAAAAGAATTACTCTGGGCGCATGTGGAAAATATTATTATTTTTGTTATTTGCATTTGAAATCGAACATGTCAATCTAATTCTAATTTTATTCCAATATTTGTTAATCACCTCCTATATGATACAAGTCATATTAGCGTCATGAAAAAAGAAAGACTTGACATAAAATGCTTGTATTCTTTTTTAATTTTTTCCCTGAATAATTAGATTACAACCTATGTCTCCTCTGTCACTTGTATAAATAGCAGTTTTTCTCTTAATTAATTAGAGTACAAACTATGCCTTCTTTGTCACTTATATAAACAGCAGTTTTTTATCTTAATTAATTAGATTACAACCTATGCCTCCTCTGTTACTTGTATAAATAGTATTTTTTTTCTTAAATAGTTAGATGACAACCTATGTCTCCTGTGTTATTTGTAGAAATATTAGTTTTGCCCCACTTTTTTTTTTTACTCCAGTTGATATTTAGATCAGGAAATCATACATGTACTGTCATATTGGTAGTCATGCCTGAAGTTTAATCTCTATCAAAAGGCTGATATTCATGCTCAAAACATTTTTTTATCTTTTTTTAAAAATCAGATTTATGAATATTATTGTTTTTCCAATGTGTCAGTTCGCTTAAAAACAATGAGTTGATATATGTTTTCTCTTTATTATATAAAGAATATCGGGTACGTTTGTA
Organism: Elysia crispata; assembly: GCA_033675545.1. NCBI lineage: Eukaryota > Metazoa > Mollusca > Gastropoda > Plakobranchidae > Elysia > Elysia crispata. The sequence goes on along the minus strand of JAWDGP010000188.1, from coordinate 70,860 downwards.
TTTTTCTAGTGATATAAATATCCAAGCAAATGAGGTAAAGGAGGTAAAAGGTACTAATACATGGTTCCTTTTTCTTGATAGTGAAAGTAAATTCAAATCATGGTCATAAAAAAATTGAGAAGGCTTCTAGTTTCAATCCGAATCATACCCACAACAATTGTAAATGAAAATATAATAATGTGTTCTCAAGTACAGTTTCAGTATACAACAATTGAACAACACGTTAAGCCATAGCTTTTTCAGTAGAAAGATCAAAACTCTATAACAGCATAATTTGTGAAAATGAAAATGATAAAAATATAAAATAAGAGCAAAATGGTAAAAAAAACAGGTTTTAGGTTTTAAAAAGTGTGGAGTTTTTTCCTCAAATAGTTTCGAAAAACCATTTTACACATAAGTTATCAGTAACTTGTACTTTAAGATTTCGCCTTTTGTAAAGAAAAAAAGAAGAAGAAAACCTGCGTGTTAAAGTACACGCCTTAGGCCATCCAAACTTGTGAAGAGAACTACAAGTAAATACAGCTAGCTCAATATAATCATGAAGTGTGAAGAGAGACAGCAGTGTCAATAAACAAGCTGGTCTTGTACACTCTGTCCAAGCTCTGTAACGACTACCAATACCCCAAAAGTGCATCTCTTCCTTTTGAAAAATTTTTTTTTTCAAAATTTTTGTATTTTTCAAAAAAAAAAAAAAAAGGAAGCCCCAAGACATATTTTTTTTGCACTTGAAAAAGGAAAGCAATTTTGTCTAAAAAATTATATCCATTCGAATGTATTCCTCGTTGTAATGAAAGCAGTAGAAATGAAAAATGATGGTGGATGTTTTGATATGAGAGTTATAACGCAACTATGAAGAAAACGCGCATCTAACGTTTGGCACCAGACAACAACCTATGAGACACAAACTCGGTCGAGCCTCTGTTTAAGTGCTAAATCCTTTTTTGATTGATAAGTTGGGTTTTTTATATAGCCCGTTCACAAAAAGATGGAGAATAGATGCGGGGAAACCGACTCCACTCTGCACGTTTAGGGTCGGACGACTAAGAAGGGCCCTTCCGGATATCACGACGGGCATTTTGACTCCGACGCTCTAGCTTGAGCGATAATACAAGGCAACGTTGAAAACATTATCCAGACAAATTTGGTGTAAGTCTTGAAAATTTAAAGCCAGATAGTTCTACACCTAGCCTTTTAAAATAAAAGAAAAAGATTTTTGAGAATTTTATTTTCAAAAAGCTAACATTATTACATTAAATGATTAATAGAAGGTCGTAACAAGCGTAGAAGGTTCACATTGTTGTTTTAAAGTACGCACTTGTCATTACTATTATTATCATCAAAAAATATTTAAGAGCTTGCTTAGGAGCCATAGCGGCATGAAAACGGTCATCAGGAGATATTCAATGAATTGTGGCTCTTTTGACAGTAGAATTATTTGGTGAGGTGCAAGTTTCTAAATAGAATTTATAAATCAAGGGGCTTAAGTTGAAATATTCTTTGTCAAAGAAGTCATACTCTCAGTTATTACCCTTACAAAAAAAAACAGTTCCTATACTGGTAATATTATTTTCGATGGCCTTTGGAAAAAAAAATGTATTTATAATAGATATTGCAATAAAAGGGTAGGTCTAGCAATACATCCTGACTTTTCTTGATATTTTTTGTAAAATTTGGTGGGCGGATTACGTGGTGGTACACTCCGCACGTTCTGAAACTTCAAATATATATATACTGCTAAAGTAGAATGAAAACAAATGGCTTTAACAACTTATTAAATTGTTACACCTCACAGCCTTCAAAAAATTTGTCTTGAAACTTAAAACTGCAAAACACTCCATTTTTGCGGTAGTTCTTTTTTTTCAAAGCCATACTTTTTAAACAGGGGTGCTTATCACTTGGAACATATACATCTTGACCATTTTGCTTAGGACCCAATGCTCCTTTTCTCTCTGTAAATAGCTATGTGCGTGCGGCTCTTTCTTTTTGCCCTTCCTTTGCCTTCCATATCATTTTCTTTGTTTTGTGTTCTTTGCTTTCCTTATCTAATACGTTTTGAAGAACAATGCTAAGTTAATCACTAAATTATCAACAGCTATGTTGAATTTCCTCCAGAAAACAACCCATGATTATTTTTACTTTCGTATCGTGCTTAGAACACAAAATATCTTTATTTTTAAATTAAATGGGATTCAAGAAAAAAAGATAGGACGATATCAATACCACAAGATCAAGTCATTTATTGATCTAAGAATCAATCCATCTGTTTAGCATTTCGTTTATTGCTTAAAATTTTCTCCATCATTTTCATCTTTGAATCTTCTATGTATCTTTCAACGTAGGCCTTTTCCAACGAGTGCAATAGTTTTGCGCCCCCCCCCCCCCCACAAACACACGCACATTTCTTTCTACTCTCTGTCTGCCTGTCTATTTGCCTGACTGTGTGTCGGTTTGTCTCTCTCTCTCTCTCTCTCTCTCTCTCTCTCTCTCTCTCTCTCTCTCTCTGTCTCTCTCACACACACACACACCCGCAATCCTCTACATACCCATAACACCCCTCCCTCCCCCTTTTTTCCTCTCTTTGGACTTAAAGAGGAATTAAAAAAGGCCTTTGATACGATGCGCTTAAAAAAACCGTTGTTACCAACAAAAAACAAACGTTCAAACATGAGTTAAATTCATGAGTTGAGCTTAGGTTTCGCGCTGGGGGTTTCTTTCTCGTTTTAGTGTTGCCTCCACGCCCACCGTTAATGCTGCTTCTATCTCTGTCTTTCTTCCTCCTTCTGCCACTTTTTCTGTTGTTGTTGTTGTAACTACTGCTACTGCTGCTGCTGCTGCTGCTGCTCCTACTTCCTCTCTCCACTGGATGATCATCCTTAACGGAGACATCGTCGAGTAGAAAAGGCCATTTGGTAGGCTGGAATAGAGAATTAAAGAAAAAGTGGCAGGTTCAAGATAAAAATTTGATAGATAGATAGAGAAAGTTAATTAGAAAGAGAGACGTATAGACGGGGAGATGAATAGACAATTAGATAGATAAAAGAGTGTGTGTGTGTGAGAGAGAGAGAGAGAGAGAGAGAGAGAGAGAGAGAGAGAAAGAGAGAGAGAGACAGAGACACAGAAGGGTAGGAATAAAGGGAAAACATAACATTGTTCAGAGCGATTTTAACATAACACGGATAACCATGAAAAGTGTTGGTAAACAAAAAAGATTCTAACAATGCATAAAATTGGTGAAGGGTTTGAAACTAACTTCATATGTTAGTTATATCAGAACCTTCCTCCACCAAACACACACATGCCCAACCCTCTTTTTTAAAACGTTTGAACAAAATGCTTACATCCCATGTGCTTAAAAATATGTATGTTGAAGAATACTTAGAAATAAGAATAATACTAGCCAGGGTGTTATAATTTTCGTGGACAAAAAATATTTTCCTCATAGATAAGGGAAAAATTTTTTTCCTTTTTTCATCAAAGTTTTAAACTTATCAACAAAGAGAGAAACTATTCCTATAGTTCTAGCGTATGACAGTGTATTATTACGAGAGTCCGAGTATTGAGAGGTTTGGTTTTTGTTACATGATTCGAGTGTCCACTGTTGCAGGTCGCGCTGTACCGCACCATTGGCCTGACCAGAGAGGGGACAAGGGAAGCTGCCTGCTGACCACACACTCGCTGGACATTCCTCTGGACACAGGATATCGCGGAGTTCATCTTCCTGTTGAAAATACACGGAACAGAGAGACTTAGCTCTGCGCTCAACGTGTTTATAGCACGCATATAGGCTACTCCAAAACTACTAACAAATCTTTGTTCTTGGACTAAATTGAATTTTTTAACTATTATGTGCCTAAAGTAGAATTTTTATTTTTCATAATAAGCTGACATAATAGATAAATAAAAAGTTGTTAATGTTCAATCGAAAAAATAAATCTAAACCGGTCAACTAAAATAAACACATTTTGCAGTTAACTGGAGTCGTGATAAGCTTGGTAACATAATTAAAAAGTGAGTGTTAAAGATTAAATTTCACAATTGTAGTATATATTTGTACTGCACTCTTGCCTGATGTATAATTATTATACAAGATTGTTTTTGCTAAATTCATTTCACTCTCTGAAAAATATCATTGGTTTTTTTTTTCAATCTTTATATTATCATCCGTCAGGAAGGGAAAAAAACAAGCCCTGTGGGTCTAACACATAAATGGCAAAACTATAACACATGTTCATCTTTTCAGAAAAATAAATCTAAACCGGTCAATTAAAATAAACAAAATTTGCAATTAACTGGAGTAGTGAGAAACTTGGTAAAATAATTAAAAAATCAGTGGTAAAGATTAACTTTCACAGTTGTATTAAATGTTTGTACTGCATTCTTCTCTGATGTACAATTATTTTTTATTGTTTTTGCTAAATTCATTTCACTCTCTGAAAAATATCACAATTTTTTTTTTCAATCTTTATATCATCCTCCTTCAGGAAAAAAAAAAACGCAAGCTCTGTATGTCAAAACTATAACACATGTTCATGTTTTCAGGCAGTAGTGTGATCCGAACCCATGACATACCGACAGAAGACGTCCAGTGTCGTCGCCTGGACCATGCTGAGGAACCTAATCCCACTGCGCTCATCGCCGTGCTGTCTGACTCCCCTCTCCAGGATCATGGCAAGGCAAGTCTCCGAGCCAGGTCCTGCGGCAGTGAGGCACGTCTGTTGCATGGCGTAATCTGGAACAGGTTGGGAGTTAAGTCCACGGGATTGGGCTCAAGTTACATACGGTATTCAATAATAGTAATAATAATAATGATGATGATAATAATAATAATAATAATAATAATAATAATAATAATAATAATAATAATAATAATAATAATAATAATAATCATGATGATAATAATCATGATGATGATGATGATGATAATAATAATAATAATAATAATAATAATAATAATAATAATAATAATAATAATAATAATAATAATAATAATAATAATAATAATAATAATAATAATAATAATAATAATAATAATAATAATAATAATAATAATAATAATAATAATAATAATAATAATAATAATAATAATAATAATAATATTCTATAAATTAAAGAAAACTTTAAAAAAAAAAAATGAATTTTGGAAGTTTTTACATATCGCCGTAGCCTGATGAGAGGCCTTGTGGCAGCTCTGAGCAGGTGTTAATGGTTTGTTTAATTTTTATCCCATGAAGTTTGGGAAAAAAATGAGTTTCGGAAAGTTTTTTACATGTCAACGGGGAGAGGGTTCACAAGGGGCTGGACGTGTCACTTGTTCATCCCTTTTTTATGCCACTTTTTTAAAACTAGAATTTGCCAGAGAATTGACAGTATTAAGGATGAACTAGAAAATGCTAGAACAAACACAGTACTACGGAAAGACTTAAGAATTCGAGATTAAATAGAGTATTATGGAGGAACTAGACGATGCTAGATTAGATACAGTATTGAGGAGAAACTAGAAAATGCTATGATAAATACAGTATTACGGGAAAACTAGACGGTGTTAGATTAATACAGTGTTATAGAGAAACTAGAAATACTATAACAAATAGAGTATTACGGAGGAACTAGACGATGTTAGATTAAATACAGTATTATTGAGGAACTAAGAAATGCTATAACAAACACAATTAGGAGAAACTAAAAACCACATGAGAAACGACAGTATTACAAAGAAATCGTGATCTAACGGATGAAAAGAACTTCTGGAGGGGAACATTATAACCACACAAGCCGCATCACTAATGAGACAAGTAATCAATACATGACAACACAATAGGTCCTAGAAACCACCCCGACTTACTTTCTATAATAGTATCGTCTGAACAGAGACCACTTAGTTCTTCCTTTGCACCGTCAAGGTTGATCAGAGCATTCTCTATGTCGAGATGTTTCTCTTCTGGACATTGGCTCTTTACTCCGTCTACGCAGGACATTGCGTCCACGTAGGCCCTGGGAAGGCAGGCAAAAAGAGATAGGCCTGGTACTGACCGGCAGAGGTATAGATGGTAGAGGGAAAGAGATAGAGAGTATAGAGACAAGTAGACAGAGCTCTTCAGTTGGCAGTAAATTAGTGATAATAGCAGTGTTTACCCGTTGCATCTTTTACATTTATGAAGATTTGAACTCCATTCAAGGACTTTTGAAGAAGTATTGATTTAGCATTATCTTTAGTTGTTTATCTTTTCGTTAAAATGTATTTCAGTGCCTGCTAAAATATGTTGCGATAAAAATAGGGAAAGAATCTTCAAAGTATATAATAATTCATTTAGCGTTTTCTTTTGCACAAACATAAGTAATAAGTCAAACATTTTAAAGCACTTCACCTCATTCTTTTTCTTATCCTTCTACCATTTCTCCTCTTCCTCATCATTTTCTATCCTTTTCTTTCTCCTTTTAAACTATTTCTTTTTTTTATAACTTCATTATTCGTGCAAACGTGTCTATATTATGCGCTATTCATCTTATACCCGTGTTCATTCTTTTCTTCGTTGAAGCTGTTGTGTAACTCACCTGCAAAGGGCCCTAAGTGTCTCCACATCCAGACCACAGCACAACTTCTGCTGACTCTGTCTCATCCTCTCGTAGCTGAGGGTGAAGGCCGTGAAACACGCATGCGTACCGAGAAGCAAGTCGGTAGGACAAGAACCATTGGCCAAACTGGCAACTGTGGGATACAATAATCATTAGCTTGTGCTGCTTGTCAAATCAATAATCAAATTTGCTTTCGGCAATTAAGAGCGTTTTCTTTAGAAATATTTCTTAATTTACATAGTGTCAAATGTATTATGTGCAGCACAATATAAAAAACGGTCTTTCATGAATCTTAATTTGGTGGCGTGGCATCAATGGCAAGATGAAGCTCTAATTTAATGTTCAGAAAAGTTAGCAAACAGTATGACATTCTTAGACTGAACTCATTCCATTTGGCAAATTGACGACCGGCTCTTCTCACCATGGAAAATATGACAGAAATAAAAGCCTTGGTCTCAAGCCCTGGGATGTGTCATAGATTTAATTGGAGAACTTGTTTGGTTTTATCCATATGAAGCTTTACAAGTCTTACACGTACAAACCTATATAATTTATCATGACCTAATACACATTTTCAAAACATTTCCATAGAAAGAGATTTTAAGATTGATCAAAATATTCATATATTTTAATGAAATTATAGTTATCTAGCTTCTTATGATGCTATTGGTCGGCTTGCACTTGTTTGGAGAAGCTATTTTAAAGTTAGGAGCTCATATAGGGCTCTTAAAAAACGATGTTGAAGCTAAAAAAGTCAGAGGAGACAAAGCTACCTAACTCATCCGAGAAAAAAATACCTGAAAAAAACCGGCGCTAAGAACCCTTATCAAACAATAATTCTAGTTGCAACACAAAAATTGTAAAACTAACGTACGTTTTTCCTAGTTATGTTTCTGAATCGTTATACAGGATCTAAAATGTATTAGTCTACATGAAAAAACAAACACAAGAAAAAGACATAACTGTCAATTTTACTCCACTTGTGCGTGAGAACATTTTGTGCGTTTTGTGTTGATAAAGATTTGTAGGCTTGATAGTGGAAGTTTACGCCGGCAAGAGCAAGAATACCTAGCTGAGTTTAACGCTTGTAATAAAAAGAATTCTTTCGACTTTTCGCTGTTGTTTCAAACTTTGCAATTGTTGTTGTTGTTGTTGTTGTTGTTGTTGTTGTTGTTGTTGTTGTTGTTGTTGTTGTTTTTCTTCTTCTTCTTCTTCTTCTTCTTCTTCTTCTTCTTCTTCTTCTTCTTCTTCTTCTTCTTCTTCTTCTTCTTCTTCTTCTTCTTCTTCTTCTTCTTCTTCTTCTTCTTCTTCTTCTTCTTCTTCTTCTTCTTCTTCTTCTTCTTCTTCTTCTTCTTCTTCTTCTTCTTCTTCTTCTTCATATTATTATTATTATTATTATTATTATTATTATTATTATTATTATTATTATTATTATTATTATTATTATTATTATCATTACTATTGTTGCTGTTATTATTATTAATATCACCAGCATTTATTCTTCTTAATCTTCTCTCTCTTTCCGCCGCCCCTCTCTCTCTCTCTTTCTCTCTCTCTCTCTCTCTCTCTCTCTCTCTCTCTCTCTCTCTCTCTCTCTCTCTCTCTCTCTCTCTCCCTCTCTCTCTCTCTTCTCGCTCCCTAGTTCATTTTTTCTCTATCTCTATTACCAACTATAATTCTTATCCTTCTTTGCTATGTCTCTCTGTCGCGTTTCCCTATCTCTTTGTCCTTCTACTTCTTTCTGTTTTCCTTTCTCTCTCAAACTCTCTCCTTCTCTCTTTGTCTCT
>JAWDGP010000188.1:0-60000 GCA_033675545.1 Elysia crispata | reverse complement strand
TGAGCGGGAAAAGTAATAGAAAAAGCAATTTTGAATTAACTTTCTTATCACTATTATATAAAAATTACTGGAAGATTTTTTTGAAACTGTTTTTATGATTGTTAGAAGTTTAGCAAGGAGGAAGTGTCCTGTATTTTGATGTCAGGAGCTAGAGATTAGGCGAAAGAGGATAGTATTGACGGCAAACGTGTTTTTGGCTGCAGAGTTCAGCATCTGCCAAGAGATTAGCAGGGATTACCCATGCAGAGTTCAAGCCAAATCATTGCTAGAGGATAATTGAAGTGTCTCACCTTCTTAGTTCTATACTGTGCCTCGCGCACATTTCTTCATTTTTCAAGTTGCTTAAGTTTTTATGAAAGGCTTCCACAGCTCTGTATTCCGATTTCCAGATAAACTCCTTCCAAACCGAAAACAGAAGGAAAGAAACTCACCATTCGACAAATTTGTGGTTTGCTCTCAGCACATTTATTCCGACCATAGCTCCAAGCGATTTCTTTTTCATACGGCCGTCAAAACTTCACAGGCAATTCCATAATTCCAGTTTGTGTTATATGCTACGAGTTCTCTGAAGAAACTAAAAAAGCAGGGGCCTCGAGACGAAAAGTTATCTGCTCTTGACGGAGAAACCAATTATCAACCCTAAGCAATTCGAAGAGTCAGATGCCATAAGAAAATAGCTACTGAAATAGGTGGCACCCGTCCCGCCAATTGAGCTAACCTAAACAAAGGTATATAATAACCCTGGCGTTTTTTGAAGCTAATTTGCTGCACAGGGAATACAGGGGATACCCTAATGTGGGGTGAGCGTCGAAACTAAACAGTGCACGGGTTTCTATTGTTTGTGTAGGACCAAGCGGAGGTTTCCTTATGACGAGTATGTAAGAATGCGCTGTAAGAGGTACGAAGAATGAAGAGTCGACTTCATTATCTTCGTTACATCAACTTAATGTATCTTAATGTATTTATAGTTATTTCTAAATCTATTTGTCTTGCGAATGCCTCTATTTTTGTAACGTATGATTCATAGTTCTGTTTCTTTGCCATTCTCTCTCTTCCTATCCTTTGTCTTACCTCTCTCTATATATCTATCTATCTATATCTCAAAACGTTTTGTTCCGTTTTAGGTTTCTCAACGTTCAAATTGTTTTGGCATCACGAAAACTCAGATTCTAGTGGTATTATTCACAGCCGGGACTCAACTTAATAAGGCAATCATTTAACAAAACAGAATTCAAACCAACTCAGAATCTACCTAAGACTTTTCGGTTACTAAAATCATGACGGATTAGTCGTAACGTATTTCAATGCCCATACTTTCTCTTTCCTCTCATGCTTAACTGCCTAAGCTGAAGGACAATATCTTTCTAAGGAAACTAAAAAATCTGGTTTCTTTTTATCTTTATTGTTTGAAGACCTAGGACACCTACATGATATCATGAATAGTGTCATTTATCTCGAAAAATATTTCGTTTTTGTGTCTTTTATATGTTATTGACATCATAAAATCCTGGCATGTACAAACCTTCCATGCCCTTCAGCAAAATTTTTTAATGTTTTTTTTTTCTTTTTCTTTTTTTAGCCTAGGGCGCGCTCACTAGCTTATATTGTTATAGACTTTCTTTTTCTTTTTTTTTTTTTTTTTTTGATATGAAAATAATGTAAGTGTAAAATGACTTTGACGATATTGCTAGGAATTCAAAGTATACAGGAGGCGTCAGTTTGGGTTTGTCTTGAAACAAACAAAAATAAAGAATTTTTCCTTCAATACTGTTTAAGAAACCAACAATACAGTGAAATCGAGGTTCCTTACTTTTTCACCTCTTTTCTTTCACTCCTCTCTCTCTCTGTCCCTCTCTCTTTCTCTAAATCCCTTTGTTTCTCTCTGTCTCTCTGGTTATCAATCTCCTACGGTCTGCTGACGCTCTGTAGGGTGATGGGTCGTAGATAGTTTAAAATGTTGTTTTCTGTTATTTTGTTTCAGGCGCTTTCAGCCAACGTACGTCGTCACACAGCACACAACTCCACAGTTTTATCGTTTCCCAATTGTTTCTTAGCATTTCATTCGGTAAATAGCTTTTTAATCAGTTGCACTTCTGTGCAATCTCCTTTAATAGCTTTTGTCTTCTTCTTCTTCTTCTTCTTTTTTTTTCCTGTTTGAAGATAAATTATCTTGATCTATGTGACGTTACTTGCGATGTTTGTACAGGTAGCACCTTTTGTGCGGAGCATATACCTGACATGATGTTTGCATTCGCAGGTATACCCTCATGTTGGCAACCCTATCCAATCAAGTTGAAGCTATTAGTTGCTTTGTTCTGTATATCGCATTTCGTGCAATAATGATCCTTTAATGGTTTAACTGACAGCACAAGTAAACCGTTTACAATGTGTCGAGATGCTTGATTTGCGATTTCTCTTACACGTCCTTCCACTTAAGATTATAAATCTGCGGTAAATGTATTTGTGCACCTACTCTTTTGCTGTAGTTTCGCATACGTTTTATTTTTTTTTTCAACTTCATTTTATACTTTTGTACTGATGTACTCATTGCTACAAGTCTCTTCCTTTGCCTGTCCATCTCCCCGAACCTATCCCTAAAATCTTCCTGACGAGACTAGGGCACCGTTCTAGTACTGTTCAAAGGACGGTGAGGTTGTGCAGAAATAGACGAATCAAATTATTCTAATACATTGCATTTGTGTTCAAATCTTAAAAAAAAAAGTATTCAAAGCAAATTAGCGCATAAAAGCATTTTGAGACCCCGCCTCCTTACAGCCACTCCTCATTCCCCAGCCCCAAATCGCACTCCTTCCTCATTTGCCCTAGTTTGGTCTAAATTTTTTCAGAACCTGGTTTGAATTAGTTTCTTTCTTGTAGCCATAAAAATAAATTTATCTTTTCCTATCTAAAAAAAAAAGAGAGAGAGAGAATGCTCTTCTTTCATCGTTGAATAAAGTCATTCCCTCTCCTGCCCTCTGTCTCTCTGTTCCCTCTTTTTTTTATACCGATATGTAGATCAATGTTACGAAATCATGAAAATATATGTTACAAAAAGCATAATTAAAAAAAAAATTCGTATAGTGCAGAGAGTTAAAATGCGGGGTAAAGACAAAGACCTCAAGCAGCAAGGAAAAATTATTTCAGTGTGCCATGTTGGAGACGACAAAATGATCAAAGAGAAATTTTAAGTGGATATTATTTTGTAGAATTTTAGTGTTATTGAAACTTAGATTATTTATTTGAAAGAATCTTTGTGGATTGTAGAGAAGTGTAGAACATTTAACAAGATTGTAATTCTAAAATTACGAGATTGATATAATGTTGCATTTAAGTCCATTTTCAAAAAACAAAACAAGAATAATTAACCAGAGATGGCAATACACACATTAAAAACTATTACACAAATGGCTTAACATTTTGTCTTCATTATCATTAGCTAAGTAAACAGTTAAGAAAACGTGCGAAACACGATTCATCTTTACTCTAAGATAACAAATTTACAAACATGCGCAACAGCTTTACTCTTCCTAGATAAAGAAAACAAACAGAGAGAAAGAGCAATGAAAACGGTAAGATGGAATGGTAGCGGTCGGCGCCTACAGTCATGCCTATCTGATGCAGGAGGAGATAGCGAGGTGGCACTTAAAGACAAGAACGTGTGTAGCGACTATACCGTTCCTTCCCAAGAGGGGTCTCTAAAGATGGATCAGTCTGATAAAGGAAATGCGTAGAACGTATTTTTTTCCCTTCCTCAAAATCATACTCCTCTTCTTGACCACTTCTTATTCGATATTCTGGAGTTTGTATCTTCTGTATTATCCTCCTGTTCTTCCTCCTCACTATCTCCATCCTCGTTCTTTTCTTCTTTTTTTTTTTTTGTTCTCTTCCTCTCTTCCTTTTTTTTCTTTTTCAGTTTTCTTCTTCTTCTTCTTCTTCTTCTTCTTCTTCTTCTTCTTCTTCTTCTTCTTCTTCTTCTTCTTCTTCTTCTTCTTCTTCTTCTTCTTCTTCTTCTTCTTCTTCTTCTTCATGATAAACACTGATGGCCGGGTAATAAAAGACTCCACTGTGTGTCATAGTTGTAATTCTCACTCGCCTACAAGCTTAGGTTTTTTTTTTTTTAATTTGGGAGATCAGATTGCTGTTCACTGTCCAGTTTTCAAGATGTCTGACAAGCTAAAGTATTTTAAACCGCTGACACCAACATTAAAACTAAAAGATGACTTACTTATTATAAGGAATATGATTCTGATATTTCTGAAAAAGCGCCTGAAGTCACACAGAATAAAGGTTTTACTTATTTAGAAAAAAAAATACCCTACTATATCAAACATTTGCTAAACTATGGAACAAATTGATTTTATCAAATAATGATTTGTTTCTATGTTATTTGAATTAGGTATTATTATTTTTTTAATCATAGGTGTAAAGTGTGGTCTAAGTGAAAGTCAAAGAATTTGAAAGATGTAACTATCTCTTTGGCATATAATTAAATGCTTATCTCTCTTAGACTTTTCATCGCTTTATCTATTTTGTTCTGTTTATAACTCGGTTTCTTGTCTAATCTGCTTAAACAGTATTTCTATATTTTTGGGGTATTCAGATCTCCCAGTATGTATTTATTTTAATGGGGTTTTTTGTCGTTGTTGAAATCAAATAAAGTAAAACCTGGAGGTGTTCGATGTTGATTTTTCTTAAATTATTATTTTCCTGAAATATTGTTATAAATTATTTAAATTTACAGAGATTTTGCATACATTATCACGTATTTTTATTCCGCTTTAAAACTTTGAATTATACCAAACAGCCATAAGAATGTAAATGTAGTGGTAAAAGAGGAAGGCCCGTGGTTAGACTTCATATTAAATATTGATACTTAAGAAGATAAACATCTACGGAATAAATCGAATAAAACGCTTCCGGCGGAGGTTAGCTTTATTTCATATCAAAATCTGAACAAGAACTAGTGTGACCTTCTTACACTTAATTTGTCTTAATTACAAGTAATGTTGATCTTAAAAAATTCATTTTTTTTTTAATGATCAAAATGTGCATCACGATGTAAGAGGAAGAAAAAGAAAAGAAAAGAAAAGTAAGTACTTTTCTCCATATCCTCGGTTATCCGGTGAATTCATAAAATTCTTTTCAAATTTATGCAAAGGACCGCATGTCTTAATGCACTCGAGAGAAAAGTATGAACATAGTCAAACTCACCTAGTAAGAATATAAGTCCAAACGCTGCTAAAGTTTTTGAAACTGAATGGAATTTTACTCCTCTAAAGTACAACATTTTCCTTTCTCTCGAAAAACTCCCAAATCAGCTTAAAACTTTTTCTCATACCGAGTCGTCACGGAGAGCCCATGTATTAATCCATACTTCTTCGTAAAGCTAAAACTTTGCTCGCAAACCTGTATTTATACAACGCATGTCTATCATATTTAAGTGGTCTCGGGTCTTCTCTCCATCATGTGAGTAATGCTGAGGTTCCTTGCCTATCCCGTCACGGCTGCCGCGATACATTGGTCCCAGACCCGCGGTGCTAGACTTGCTCACAGCGCTACGTTTATAGCTGCCACGCCTCCTTCCATACAGAGAAGATAAAATGATGAGTGGGGGTTATTCTTTTCAGATGTTCAAAACGGTTTTCATACTGGTAATCTTATCTTTATTATATCCACCGCTATCATTATTATTATAATTATTATTATTATTATTATTATTATTATTATTATTATTATTATTATTATTATTATTATTATTATTATTATTATTATTATTATTATTATTATTATTATTATTATTATTGTTGTTGTTGTTGTTGTTGTTGTTGTTGTTGTTGTTGTTGTTGTTGTTGTTGTCGTTATCATCATAATTAGCAATAATAATAGTAGTAGTAGTAGTAGTAGTAGTAGTAGTAGTAGTAGTAGTAGTAGTAGTAGTAGTAGTAGTAGTAGTAGTAGTAGTAGTAGTAGTAGTAGTAGTAGTAGTTGCAGAAGTGGTTTTTATTATTATTATTATTATTATTATTATTATTATTATTATTATTATTATTATTATGTTGCTGATGTTGTTGTTATTTATGTTAAAATGACACTGGCAGGTTACCTTCATGATTTTTTGTGTGTGCACGCTGCACCAATTTATGCACCTGCCTGAAATATTAGCAACATGCCACATAAACTTTGTTATGATGTTTGAAAATTGAGTTCTCTTCCTCTTTTATTTACTTTTTTTTATTATTATTATTTCCTTTTGAGCAAAGGATTTCAGAGTGTCAGCGCCTGGTGATGGCAATAAACAACGAATCTGTTCATTTGCTGTAAGAGAATCTATGGCCATGTTACGATAAAACGAGCCATACATAACAATGGAAAATTAGATCCATGTGACTTTACATATTTTTTACTCTCAGCCTTTACTTTGCTTTCTATTTGTTTTTCCTCAGGCATTTTATGGAGGATATATTTTCTAATGTTTGCAGTCATCCTACAATACGCAGGTAATGGCTTTTTTTTTCGTTCTTTTTTATGACTCCATATACTAACGTTAGGATCTTATATGAAATCTTATGACATCTAAGCTTGAACTGCACCCTGTTCGAATGTTTCAGGAAATTTTTTTATGAAAACGCAAAGAACAGTTCCATTTTTACCTTTCACTAATTGTAAAGGTTATCAAACTTAAGGTAATTGTTTAATTTTTTTCATGGCTACTGTCGAGAATTGATTTAATAGTGCGTTGAGGTTGGTAAAAAGGAGGTTTAGAATATCATAATTATTTTAATTAAGTATTAAATTCATTCAAATGACAAGAAAGGAACAATCAAATGAAACAAAACAATGGCAATAACAAAGAGAGCCACACTGTGGTTAGATCAATAGATTTAAAAATTATGTTTGATCCTCTGCGTTTCTGTAACGAAAATATGAAGTTAAGGGAAACCGTGGGAGAAAAATACATATCAAAATGTAAGATTAATATAAATTATACTAAAATTACTCTATGCCATAAGAATAACAAAAAGGGGGGAAGCAAAGATTTTGGCAACCCCAGTTCATACTACCCTTGAAAATTTCATGTCCTATTATATTCCCGAGATCATTGTATTTATTTGGTTCTCCCATCTAAGCCCATCTAAGCCAGACGTCGTACCTAACGGCTCTTCCATATGCTCTGAGTTTGATGTGAATCCCGAATATCTCATCATAATAATTAAACTTGGCTCCCAAAGCTAAGAGCTTCTGTCTGCTACCCGCCGTATCAAACTTATATATTACCGTTATGAGCAGTCTCCTTCTCTAAGAAACGCCCAACTCGCTTGTTTTGGATGTCGTTTAGAAGTAATAACCATAACTCATGTCTGCAGTTGGAGCCTATCTACATCTAAGGAGCATGTTGGGAGAATGCTATGGTGCAATGGACAGCCTTGTTTCCTGCAGGTAGTCTACTTTTGGAAACAAAACCCAGTCTTCTTTAACGTAATAATGACGCCTAATAAAAACTGTATCATTATTTACATTTTGTTTTTCGACAAGAGGAGGTTTTGATTCAGAGTGAAGATGTCTCCTTTTGGTATGGGCTATTGTAGTCAGATCATTAGACAAGAATATACGAGTATCCAGAAAGATCGGGTACATTAATGGTTTCGTTATTTTCAGATCTTTCTGAATAACATTAAAAACATATTAAAAATCTTTAGGCTCGAAATTTTAGAAATGTACCATACTTATTTTTATAAAAACCTTGTTCAATGCTCTTAGTGACTCCCGAGTTGGCATTCACATGACTAAAGGATGTAAGTGATTACTGCGGCTTGACATTTGTTCAGATCTAAAGCCTAGCCAGTCTGTATAGTGGATCTAAAAATTACAGTATAAATTATGGGTCAATTTAAAAAAAAAATTCAAATCTATTTATAGATGTTCATTATCTTTTAGGTTTAAATAAACAGGCAGCAATGAACTCCTTCCAAGCTGTGCACCTTCAGGAACTTTTCTCGAAATCCACAGCCTTCTAATAAGAGTTTAAAGGATCTTAAAACAGATTTAGAGAGAACAGAACCAGATGATTTCTCATTTGAATGCAGACAAATTATTCAATAATTTTGCGAAGACAAAAACTTAAAACAAGGCGTAGAATTATTTTAATAAGAAGAAACATAAGACCGCAGTAAAGGCCAGCAAGCGGCGAATTGATTTGCCTAATCACGATGAGATGCTTCCAAGCAAAGTCACGGTGAGTAGCTTGCTCCAAATTAATAGAAAAACTTTTAATATGATTGTATGAATACATGTTTGCTAAAAATTATATTACAATAATTATTATCTCCATCTCACAATCAGCGACAGTAAAAAGACTTTAACCGGAGACTGGTCTGCTGCTATATAATTTTTATCGATCAACTCATCTTTTATTTTCGTCTGAAAGATTTTCTAATCCTTCCAGAGCATTGTAAATCAGTACTAACTTGTTACCTGGTAACATTTCATTTTAAGTTGAATGGCTCATTTTTTTTTTCAATAAAAATGTATTAAATCTAATTTTATAAGGATTGTTGCTTTTCATACGCGATTGCTTAATGCTAGGAAGGAAATAACTATTTTTTGTATTTACAAATTCTTTGGCATATCTCAAGTCTCATTTAGAGTCTTTTAATAGATATAACAATGATTTAGAGGTTTATAATTTCGATAAGACAGGAATATGACTCTGTAAAAACAAAATGTATGTAAGCTCTGGTCCTTTGAATATATAAGTAAGTAACAAAATATGTACGCTTGTAAATAAAATAGATAATAGTCAAAATACATTACTGCCAAACAGCATAGTAAAAATGATTTTAGATCTAATCATTCCTAGTACTCTCCGATGCCCATCCTAAGATTGTTTGGGCTAAAAAAAAGTAAGTAAAAACAAAAATTCATGTCTAGTCCTGAGTGATTCCCATGGTCTGATGAATTGTCTGAGGCTAACATTGTAAAAGAGCTCAGTCTTAATCAAGACGCTTTTATCGTAAAACTTGCAATAAGAAGATTTTGTAGCCGAGACAAAAGTCAGAAAAAAAATAATAAACGGGCTAAGGGGAATTAAATCAAATTATGGATTATATATATAAATGTAGAGAGAGAGTTTATTGGGGATAGGCAGGAAATCTTAGCCGGCATGCGATTATACCTCAATATTACACCAAATTATGGATTATATATATAGAGAGAGAGTTTATTGAGGACAGGCAGAAAATCTTAGCCGGCATGCGATTATACCTCAATATTACACTGTATTCATGGAACGCCAGAAACTACTTTCTTGTTTTACACTGTTTGTTTGTTTTTTGTTCTTTTGTGTTTTTGTTTTTTTTTTAATAAAAATGCCTTTATTATGTCTAGAGAATTATATATAACTATTATTTTCTGTGTCCGAACAGTAATTTCTACATTAAAAACTAACGATTAAGCTTACGCCTAGGCTGTGTTTGCCAGTTGCTCACGGAAGGTAAATCTCGCTGAAATTTGGTAGGTATATCGTCTATTTTTGTGAGCCTCAAAAAGTTTAAAAAAAAAAAATTGTGAGGTTTGGCAACTCTGCAATTGCTTCTTAAGAAGCAGCTTGTTATACATACTTGACTGGCTGTGATCCCAGATGCTGCTTCTCTTCTCTCCTGGCAAAGTACCCTTCTTGAGCATCAGTGACAAATGAGTCTAGAATTAGCAGACCCTGGAGATTGTAGCCTGTAAAAAGAAGCGTCAGGGAGGATGCCTGGTGGAAAAAAAACAAGATGATCAAAGTGATTAAAAGATTGCCGATGAGAGAGATGAAGAGAGCAGCATAAAAAATCTCTTTTTTTTTTTTTTTTTGATTAAAGTACACCTCAAGGAAGAATGTGTAAAGATTAGCCATGAAACGTTATTGGGTGAGTAGGTGAAAAGGGGAGTAATCACAACTTTGAGAGCAATGGGTTACATAAATTGAGTCAAGCACGTCCCTTTAAGTTGATACGAAATTTTATAAGACACTTTGCCATTAACGGGCTCAAAGCTCTCTAAAAAGACCACCATCATCATATCAACCAAGATACCTTCATTGACTCATAGTGGAGCAGCTATGGAAACAGAACATCACTCTGACATAATGTTAATATCTTTCGCTGCCTATAACTGGGTACTCATTACACAAATTAGTCAGGTAAGGAAATGTGTAAAGAACCTTCCCCAAGGATTAATTAGCTAGCATTTGTACCAAGCCTTTCATTATCCCATAGACAGGTGTCTAGTATTAGACTATGTCAGCATAAATGTATGCAATTAGTTAATGGATAAAGAGTAACAGAAAGGCCACCTTTTAAAATAACTAGTCTTAGCAAATGAAAAAAAAAATGGTGAAAATCAATTTATAAGTCGTGAGAATGAAGCTTCATATTAAACCAGAGAAATATTTTACTTATCGTCTAGTTTCAAGTATGAAACGTGTCACTTTCTAAATTCCTTACACCGCTTCAGAATAATTTTTTTTATTTCTTGTTTTTTTTTTTTTTTTAGAAATAATCAGTTTGACTTTATTACAAGTAAATGTTTATGTGTCATATCCAGTCTAAACAATTCCTTGTTCGCTGATCCAATATTATTTCTCCTAACCCAAATATTCCAAATCTTGTGAATTGCAACAGGTCAATAGATTTTACAATTTATTCTCTGATCCTTGCCCTCGGTTTTAGTTATAGTATATGGTAAATTGAGCCAAAGTTGTTAAAATCTAGTGCATCAGAACTTAAAATAGTATTGTTAGGCTATATTGAATGTCTAATGTCTACGGATTCTGATAATATATTTTCATCCATCAATTTTGTAGGCCTACGGATAGATTAAGAATAATTCAAGATGGCACATTCTCTTCATATATTTCAAATCAATAATTTACAAAATTTATACAGCATTACCATCTGAAAATTAATGCATACTATTACTAAATCAGCAGGTTGATCATGGTCTCTTGATAATTTACATCTAGTGGTTATGGTACAAATTAATAACCCAGTGAATGGGATTAGCCCAATTTTTATTTTATTCACATTAATTTCAGGACATAAGACCAATTGAAACTTGCTTTTTATAGATCGGGTAAGGGTTCAAATCAGTAAAGGCGAAGATAATTGGCCACTTGCGTGTATACGAAAGAAGACTTCCAAGGGCTCCAAGGCCAAATGTAGAGGAAGAGTATTGAACTGTCGCTTTGCTGGGTATTCCGTCTCTTCTTCCTGTTGACTTAAGGCAGCCTGGTCATACACATAGGACAAATAAAAATATTCCACATACAGAATACAAATACATAGGATATAAAATTCTTTAAGACATAAAAAGTATAAAAAGGTTATAAAGTGTATCTATATAAAGGACTTACATTAATTCTACTATTCGGACGAAATAAAAGAGCTTATTGGTTTTATCTTAAAGCCCAAACAAATTTTATTTCATTTTTTTTAAACTAGTTGAAAGCCCGCGAATTCGCAGGACTGGAAATTTAAATCAATACCCACGTATTAATAAATTAAACAGAAAATTACTGTACTCACCATTGTAATATCCATGCTGATTTGAAGACAACATTATTGGTGTAGCTTGTTATAGTCAAAGAGTTCTCTGATGGCGGTGCCAATGCAAATTGTAAACCATAATAGCTTTTAACTCTTGACATAGCTAAATACAACTGACCATGATTGAAAACTGACTGTGGAAGCTGGCGGTGTAAGTGTAGAAGCTGCCTGTCTGATGTAAGGTGGAGGCGGTAGTGGGGATGTAGATCTAATCTGTATGGGTCTATCTGCTTCTTGTAATGGTGTAGCAGATCTAAAGCTGGGTCTACGTTTCATAAAAAAAAACTATTTTGTAATTTTCAAGTGTCTGAATAAGTCTGTGGAGATGGGCGAAAATTCGAGGAGGGGAGCACACAATGAGCACTAAATTTTTTTTTTTTTATATAAGTAGGGATGACATGGAAGACAACCATCCAAAGAAAAGATAAATTAGATTTGCTTTTTTGTTTTCCTCTCTAAACGATTTGTTGAAACAGAATTAAACTTAAATGCATCTTATGTAGCACCTTATTGTAGGACTCCAGAAAAACTTTGGGGGATTCCCCTTGTTTTTCATTAACTTTTCACATTATGTAGCGAGTTAACTAGTCATCTACTGAGCAGTCAACTTCACATTCATTGGCGAAGTGGTAGCTATTCCTGGCCACACGCGACATTTCAATTCAACTTGAACGACTCGCCTGGAAACAGTAAATATCAGAGGTTGAACACACTTAAAGAGACTCTGAAATACAATGGCGAATGCACTCTGTTTTGGTGCAGTAGGGCAGCTGAAGTCTTTATACAAAATTACCAAGCTTTGGCTACTTTAACATCACACAAAGTATAGTTACAAAAAAAAAATGATCATCTACTGATACAATTGTAAAAACATGACAATATCTCTTTGATTACAACAAATCAAATTATCTGACTAAGAATACATGGGGTTTATACTTAGTAATACTAATGTTAGCAATGCAACTCCTGATATAAGACTTTTTTATTGCCTTTACACCACTGTGATACAACAAAAACTAGATTGTAAATTTAAGGATACAAAAAAAAAAGCAAACGCTGAAAAAAAAAAAGGTGAAAAGTATATAAGAGTAGTAGGATTATTTGGTCATTAATGAATTGCCCTTAACACTGCAATGTATTTCATGCCTTATGAGAAAAAATGGCCTTCTTTATAGCAAGATTTCGGAAGGGCCGTGGCTTAAGCCTGATGCTCTTAAAATTGCCCCTTCCGGATGTCTGTCTGTTTGTCTCTCTTTCTCTTGCCTCTTTCTGTACGCCCTAATGCTCTGTTTTTCTTATAAAAAATTTTTTCCTCCATATGTTTTAGTCGGTGTATGTAGAATTTTCTAATATACTAAGCTTGAGATTTCCTCTTTTTTACTTTTTTGACACATCTCTCTCTCTCTCTCTCTCTCTCTCTCTCTCTCTCTCTCTCTCTCTCTCTCTCTCTCTCTCTCTCTCTCTCTCTCTCTCTCTCTCTCTCTCTCTCTCTCTCTCTCTCTCTCTCTGCTAGGTCTTCACTTAATGCATTGAACTGTTTAAAACTGATATTGGTTCTTCAGATGATAAGCTGTATGATGTCCTCTTATCTAAACATTTCAGTTTCAAACCGATACAGGCTTGATCGTATTATAAAGCATTTTAGTAAAAAAAAAACAAAACAAAAAAAAAACGAGGAAAATAAATTGTCCACTGAAAGCATATACATTTGAACGAAACACCTCAATTAATTTATTTATTTTATTTCATTGTTTGCATGAATATCTAAAAGCATCCTAAATACACAACAAAGGCTGCACGAAAGGCGGTTAAGCACCTTCGGTTTAAAAGCGACTAAAAACAAAACAGGAGCGCTCTGCTCTGTCCGGCTCTGCTCTGCTCTGCCCTGCTCTGCTCTGCTCCCACAAAAACTTAGGAGAAGACACGAATTTTAAAAGGATGTGAAATAAGCATCTTTACGGAGTTCTCTCTAACATAACTTAGTGAAACGACAAAACTGAAAATATAAATAGACTGCTCGGGAGTGGAATTAGATAAATCGAGCCCAACAATGAACACAGAGAAAAAAAATAAAAAAGCAATAATTGAGCTAGATTTATAACTTTATTGATATTCTTGCGGGGATCGCTTTATTGGTTAAGTTGGTTACTTGTGTGAAAACATTTAAGGCGGGATCAAGGTTCTAGTGCGTGTTTCCCAGAGAAACATGTTGATAAGATTTATAGTAGTTCGGAAGCAAGTATGCTTTAACCAGTCTGTGAACATTGCATTTGGTTTAATATTTTCGTTCAAAATATTTCTTAGGTAGAGCCAAAAGTAGAAAAGGCCCGACCTATGGATGAAGACCTATTGGATATAATGAAGATTTCGTGAAACGTTCTTATGCCTCTAGCTGTGATGAACATAAATTGAAGGCGCGAACTGGTTTTTGAGGTTCCAAATTAAAAGACAAAATAATCAAACTTATTCTCAAGACTAATTTGGTCTGGCTATGAAGGTGCCATAATATCTTCGGGTAAAGTCATGATATTGATGTAATTCATAAAGAGCTGGAGGGTCGACTGTCAAAGACGATCACTGTCAGCTCATTCATCCCTCCTGGTCCATTTGACGAGGTTTAACTGGAATTCTTTACTCTTAATGGAACCTTTAGACGATGCCGATAGCCTAAGTCAGAACATTGAAAAGAGCGGTATATGCTATCACCTAGTACTTTGTGAAATCTGCAAGAAGGTCCACCGAAAGTCTGTTGGAATTTGTAAATGATTGCTTACTAATAGATTCAAAGATTAAGAAGAAGAAAAAAAGGAATAAAATATTTCTAAGATTGCTACACCTTTCTAAGATCTGAAAGTAGCTAATGAGTGAAAAAGTACAATGAAAAAGAGAACTATCTAAAACACAATTTACATTTTTTTTTTTTTTCATCGCAACTTTATTCTTTCATCAAAACCCATGTAAGCTGCATTTATTCGCTTAGAGTTATATGGATATAATTGTTAAGTTCGATCATTTTTATTGCTAAACTTCTTTGCTATATTATAAAAATCAAAAGATTAGAAAGCTCTTGAGAATCATCAAATATAAGAACTTTCAAGGAGATGAAATACAAGTAGTCATGAAGGTAGTTTCCTGTGTAAAAAGATATAAGTGATAGCTCAGGCCTGGCCAAGGATAGTCAGAGAAACACATCCGATTTCAACAATGTCATTTTAGATTAAGATAAAAACGATTATAGCCTGGTCTCAAAACCTTCAGTAAATATCACCATTTGGTAAATGTAAAGTTGAAGACAAATGTGTCAAAAAGTCTTTATGTTGATCACACTCTACAACTTTATATAACATGACCACACTCTCTAACATTTTAAAAACGACCACATTCCTGGACTTTTAATACCACGACCACACTCTAACTTTTTAAAACACAACCACACTCCTGGACTACTTTCAGCACGACAAAACTCATTCACATTTTATAACACGACCACGCAATCTAGATCTAATTTTCTATAACACGACCACACTCTTTAACTGTTTATAACACGACCACACTCTCTAACTGATTATAACACGACCACGCTCTCTAACTATTTATAACACGACCACACTCTCTAACTGTTTAAAACACGACCACACTCTCTAATTGTTTATAACACCACCACACTCTCTAACTGTTTAAAACACCACCACACTCTCTAACTGTTTATAACACGACCACACTCTCTAATTGTTTATAACACCACCACACTCTCTGTTTAAAACACGACCACACTCTCTAATTGTTTATAACACCACCACACTCTCTAACTGTTTAAAACACGACCACACTCTCTAATTGTTTATAACACCACCACACTCTCTAACTTTTTATAACACGACCACACTCTCTAACTGTTTATAACACGACCACACTCTCTAACTGATTATAACACGACCACACTCTCTAACTGATTATAACACGACCACGCTCTCTAACTGTTTATAACACTACCACGCCCTCTAATTGTTTATAACACAACCACACTCTCTAAATGTTTATAACACGACCACACTCTCTAAATGTTTATAACACGACCACGCTCTCTAACTGTGTATAACACGACCACACTCTCTAACTGTTACACGACCACACTCTCTAACTGTTTATAACACGACCACACTCTCTAACTGATTATAATACTACCACACTCAAAAACTGTTTATAACACGACCACATTCTCTATCTGTTTATAACACTACCACACTCTCTAACTGTTTATAACACGACCACACTCTCTAAATGTTTATAACACGACCACGCTCTCAAACTTTTTATAACACGACCACACTCTCTAACTGTTTATAACACTACCACACTCTCTAACTTTATATAGCACGACCACTCTCTAACTGTTTATAACACTACCACACTCTCTAACTTTATATAGCACGACCACTCTCTAACTGTTTATAACACTACCACACTCTCTAACTTTATATAGCACGACCACACTCTCTAACTTTATAACACTACCGCACTCTCTAACTGTTTATAACACGACCACACTCTCTAACTGTTTATAACACGACCACACTCTCTAATTTTCAATAACACGACCACACTCTCTAACTGTTTATAACACGACCATGCTCTCTTAAGCAAATTAAAAAAAAAATTACTGCAATGCTAAACCTGAAGACGAGAGGCGCAAATAAAAAACTATATTTATTTTATTATGAGCTTAACTTTTTGTTTCGATGGAACTTTGCCTTTCCTGATTTTGAAAGTGATAAGATGTGAAATTTGTATCAGTGGTTAGCACACATGAATGGGAAATGTAGATCTGAACCTATACTTTTTTTTTTCTTACAAATCTTATTTATTTTGTTTCCTCATATTAGTAAATGTGAACAGCTCACTATGCTATTGACTCACTTGGAGAATGCAAAGAACTGAGTCACACGAGTTAATCAGTTAAGCTGTGTGTTTGTATCGGTGCTTGTAATTTCGATGACTTGATCTTCGTCACTGTTATGCAGTTCTCAGTTACCTCTCTAACCTAAGGATTGCGGCATTCACAGAATCCTATAATAACGTTATAACTGTTGATGACAGAATCTTATCATAACGTTATAACTGTTGATGACAGAATCTTATCATAACGTTATAACTGTTGATGACAGAATCTTATCATACAGTTATAACTGTTGATGACAGAATCTTATAATAACGTTATAACTGTTGATGACAGAATCTTATCATACAGTTATAACTGTTGATGACAGAATCTTATAATAACGTTATAACTGTTGATGACAGAATCTTATCATACAGTTATAACTGTTGATGACAGAATCTTATCATAACGTTATAACTGTTGATGACAGAATCTTATCATAACGTTATAACTGTTGATGACAGAATCTTATCATACAGTTATAACTGTTGATGACAGAATCTTATCATACAGTTATAACTGTTGATGACAGAATCTTATCATACAGTTATAACTGTTGATGACAGAATCTTATCATACAGTTATAACTGTTGATGACAGAATCTTATCATACAGTTATAACTGTTGATGGCAGAATCAAATCATAACGTTATAACTGTTGATGACAGAATCTTATCACAAAGTTATAACTGTTGATGGCAGAATGTTATCATAACGTTATAACTGTTGATGACAGAACCTTATCATAACGTTATAACTGTTGATGGCAGAATCTTATCATAACGTTATAACTGTTGATGGCAGAACCTTATCATAACGTTATAACTGTTGATGGCAGAACCTTATCATAACGTTATAACTGTTGATGACAGAATCTTATCATAACGTTGTAACTGTTGATGGCAGAATCTTATCATAACGTTATAACTGTTGATGGCAGAATCTTATCATAACGTTATAACTGTTGATGGCAGAATCTTATCATAACGTTATAACTGTTGATGACAGAATCTTATAATAACGTTGTAACTGTTGATGGCAGAATCTTATCATAACGTTATAACTGTTGATGGCAGAATCTTATCATAACGTTATAACTGTTGATGACAGAATCTTATCATAACGTTATAACTGTTGATGACAGAATCTTATCATAACGTTGTAACTGTTGATGGCAGAATCTTATCATAACGTTATAACTGTAGATGGCAGAATCTTATCATAACGTTATAACTGTTGATGACAGAATCTTATCATAACGTTATAACTGTTGATGACAGAATCTTATCATAACGTTGTAACTGTTGGTGGCAGAATCTTATCATAACGTTATAACTGTTGAAGCAAACGAAAAAAAAAAAGTCCGATTGCGTGCTCTATTGAAGAAGTTAGTCATGGGGAAAAGATGGCATAGATAAAAATTATATGAGAGCTATAGGGCTCGAAACACAGGGTCATGGCAAGGCCTTATTCCAGGTATTTCATAACTATATATATATATATGTATATATTTATTGATTTATTTATTTACTTTAAAAGTTAGTTGAAATAAATGCCAGTTTTAATTTCATGTTCAAATTGCAGATACGACCACTAGTTATTAGAGTTACCCGAGAATGCGGCTTCAGTTAAACATTAAGTGAATGTATTGAAAAAATTCATAACATTTTTCTTAATATTTTTCCATATCGCACAACAAAGTTTCAAATGGACCTTGTAAAGAAGAATAGTGAAATATCGTGAACAAAAATGAACAACCAAAATGGACTTCAAATAATTTCAATAGGTGGTATGACTATAAAATTAATGAGTTAATTGTTTTTGTTTAAAATTTCAATATATTTTGAATTTTTCAAACGCTCATTACTATAATAGTACAAATGATATGAATTTTCACAAGGCCTATTAGCCTTATCACCAACATTAAAAATTTCAATGAAATAGATTGTAAAAGTGCAGGATTAACAGTACTGTTTCCCAACATAGTTTGCGCATCCAAAAATTGGAAGCATTTGTCAAATTATATATACGCAAAACAAAGTTTAGTCAATTTTTTTAATGAAATAACACTGGTTGGAATTCTGCTCTGGCCGAATTTATTTCAAGATCGTTTTCCCGCAATAAAGCGCTTAAATGGAATTGCATTGCGGAGAGTCATATCGACCCATTAAAAATAAAAAAAAATATCAAATCATGTTTAAAGGCATTTTTGAATAAATCTGGATTTTACAAAATTAGTTTTATTTTTCCCTCACCAGATTGATTGTTTGATAAAACTTCTTCGTAACAAAATATTTTCTCGCTATTTATGGACAAATTAAACCTGTCCCTGGTAAAACAGGCTTTAAAAGGCGAGACTCAAAACCCACCCACTGATGGCTACGTCTTGTGTTAACTTCAACTTAGAATAAGTAAACTGTTTTCATCTATTGTTGCATCGGCTATGTTGGAACTTATGGGTGAAAATGGGTAAGTAACATTTAAATAAGCATATTTAATCATGTTAAGAGTATTGTTGTGTCGTATAGAATAGACTAGGGTCTAGATTAGATAAAACTAGATTTAAGTCTATTCTCAACACAGGCTTTTTGCTTGGCTTGACTCTTCTTTTTTTTTCTTCTTCCACTTTTGAGCTTCTCTTGATTCTTATAATATATACGTCAGGCTAGACCAGAAACCAAACATAGATCTAGATATAGATCTAGACTTTAAATATATGTAATGTGGAATAGACAAGAACTACAGTCTACTGAGTATGTAGGTTTAATTCTCAATCATGTACCTCTTCCTGAGGCTCTGGAAAGACTAAGACTAAAATCTAGATTAGATCTAAAATCTAGATCTAGAGTTACTCTGCTTCACAACACATCAAAGGTAAATGTACGAACGCACAAGAATATTTTAGTTTAAGATTTGTGGCCTAATGATAAAATGAATAAATACGAGGGCTCTTTCAGAAATAACCGAAAAATGCCCATTGCTCAGCAACCAGTGGAGCTTTTTTAATTCTGTAAACGACATGATATTCCTTATTTCCTTACGGATGTTCCCAGAAATTATGAAGTGCATCATTTTGCACAATGAATGTCTAGACGATTTTAAAGATGGCGGCCCACCTTGAAACTTGGTCAAAGGAGGAAATCAGAGCTGTCATACGTTTTTTGAACGCCAAAAGTCGGAATCCTACCGAAATTCATAAAGAACTTCAGAGTGTATATGGTGAGCATGTTATAAGCCGTACACAAGTCTATCACTGGTGTAATTTGTTTGAAGCCGGCCATTCCGACTTGACAGACAGGGAAGGGAGAGGGCGTTCGATAACTGCGACGTCAGAAGACAATGTGAAGCGAGTTGATGAGCTTATTCGTCAAGACAGGAGGTTGAAACTTCATGAAATCGCAAGCAGTCTTGAAATTTCGGAAACTTCTGCCCATAGAATTGTATTTGATGAACTTGGCTACAGAAAAGTCAGCGCAAGATGGGTTCCTAAGCAATTGACAGACAATCATAAAGAACAAAGATTGGACATCTGCAGGGAACTTTTGAGAAGAAGCAAGAACTCACGCAGGGTTCACGGGCATACTGCCAACGCCGGCGGAGACTTTCTAGGGTACGATGTGACTTTTCTTGACAGCTTAGTCACCGGTGATGAGACTTGGTTGCACCATTGCACCCCAGGAACAAAGCAAGATTCGATGACATGGAAACATCCATCCTCACCTGTCGCGAAGAAATTCAAAGTCATGCGGTCAGCAAAGAAAATAATGGGAACTGTTTTCTGGGACAGTCGTGGTGTTCTTCTGTTCGAAACCTTACAACCTGGAGAAACAATCAATGCTGCAAGGTACTGCCAAACTCTTGACAAGCTTAGGGAGGCCATTCGCAGAAAGCGCCCAGGGCAGTTGAACAACGGGGTCATTTTGCAACACGACAACGCTACACCCCACACAGCACGAGTGACGCAAGGTTGGCTAGAGAAATATGGATGGGAGATTTTGCCACACCCACCACACAGTCCAGACCTCGCACCATCTGATTATCACCTCTTTGGGCCACTGAAACGTGAGCTGGCAGGAAAGCGCTTTGATGACGATGAAGAGCTGGTTGACCATGTGCGGAAATGGCTACAAAACCTTGACGGAAGTTTCTTCCGAGAGGGTATCTATTCCATGGTGCCGCGTTGGTAGAAGTGTGTTGACAGACTTGGCTGTTACGTAGAGAAATGAAGGACAAGTCAAGGTATGAACAGGTGCAAGAATTTTGTTGATAGCATAAAAAACGCGGATTTTACAGGCATTTTTCGGTTAATTATGAAAGAGCCCTCGTACAAGCTTGTTTTAGAGAGCTATTATTTTTATAATGCATATGTTATTTTTCATCGTTCAGATCCGATTCAGAAGAAAGTAATTTTTCTAATGCTGATGCGGACCCTGACTATATTCCCCAAGAGCCAATAAATGACGGCAGTGATGAAGAAGCAATGATAACAACTTTGGAAGTGAAAAGAGGCCTTGACGCTTCGGACAATCCTTCAACTTCAAATGAAACACAGCAAGGAAACGAAAACAACCACTCTTTGTAAGTCCAAATCTGAAATTTTATATTAGATTTTGTTTTCATGATGAAGCTATACCCAGAAAAGAATTTTTGCTCTTTTTACATCTTATTAATACTTAGAAATATAAATAATAGTAATAATAATAACAATAATAATAATAATAATAATAATAATAATAATAATAATAGTAATAGTAATGATCATGATGATAATAATAATGAAATAATAATAATTTGAAATGGTGTATCTCCTATCAAAAATTATAAGGCTCTTTAAGAGAAATGGATTTTTCAAAGCTAGACGTAGCAGTAAACACAAAATATTACTTTTAAAATGTTATCTGCCTCAAAGAAGGTCTATGATCATGCATGTTGTCATTTCATAACAAAATATTTGCTGGATTATGGATATGAATCAGGAAGATTATATTACAGATATTTTCATAAAAATAATGTAAACATTCTCTCGCTTCTCAGAAACATCTCAGAACAACAAAGTGGCAAAGAAAATTCGAATGGTAGTCCTTCAGCACCGCCGTCAAGTTCTTACCAATCAGATCAAGCAAATGATCAGGAAAACTCTCGGTTAGTTTACACTTGGATTTTTACAAATTATTTAATCAACCAGTGATGGGACACCTTTAGAAATCAATTTCCAAATTGAGACTTAACAATAAGCTTTTAACATCATTTCCTAAATGTTGTCTGCTTAAAAAAGGCTTATCTATAATGCGAATATTGATCATGCATGTTGTGATTTCTTGATAAAAGATTTGCAGTTATCTTTCATGAAGATTATGTAAACATGTTCTCCTTTGTGTCTTTAATCATGCGGTTTATGGTGCAAATTTTTATACTGTATATAATTTTAAATAATCTCAATTTTTTACTTTTACTTTACCCAACAACACCCTTCAAATTCAATGTAAATGAGCATTATCATTCTTCATTGGTTTCTCTGTTGCTTTATCTTTGTCCTAATTCTTTAATTTTGTGAGAGAAATTGGGTTTAACTACTGTTTGTTTTTATTTTTTTTCGTAGGAAACTTACTCGGAAAAGAAAAAGAGATCCATCACAGTGGAAAAGAAATGTAGCTAAGATCAAGCGGCAAGCTGGCGAAAACTACACCAGCACCAGGACTGGAAAATCTGTTCCTGGCAGAGTGATTAAAGATCTTAAGGACTGCAACAAATGCAAATTTAAATGTTGCGAAAAAAATCTCTGCAGAAGAGAGATTAAATTTGCACAAAATGTTTTGGTCTCTCGACGACGAGAACAAAGCTCACTTTTACAGTGAATACACTGAAAGGGAAGAGAAAGAAAGGTGCAGGGGCACAACAAATGCAAAGCCCAAAATCTTCTCCTTTAAATACTTTTTAAGGTCAGGCAACTCAGCTGTGAAAGAAAGGGTATGCAAGACTTTTTTCCTTAGCACACTAGACATTAGCAAAACAAGGGTGTCTTATTTTTACACCAATATGCGGTGTGTAGAGACTGGTGTTGCTTTGCCCCCAAGAAGTGGAAAATACTTCAAGAACTGTACAAGTAATGATCAGCTTGATCAAGTAAGATCACATATAAATTCTTTCCCAAGAATACCCTCCCACTACTGCCGCCAAAGCACCAACAAAGAGTTTCTTGAGAAGGCTCTAAATATAACCAAAATGTATGGTTTGTATAAAGACTGGTGCTCGGAAAGTGAGTTCACAGCTGTTAAACAGCACAAATACTCTGAAATATTTAATAGCGAGTTCAATATTGGTTTTCTGGCCCCAAAGAAAGACCGGTGCGACAAGTGTGAGCTGGGCAGAATCAATGACACACTTCCTCCCCCCCAGGCTACAGCTTTGCAGGTACACATTGAAAACAAAGTGAGCACTGCAAACGAAAGAGAAAAAGACCGTAATAACAAAACCAAAGCAGTGCTTTGTTTTGACCTTCAAAATGTTTTCAGCTTGCCTGTTTCAGGTGTTTCAAATTTTTTTTTACAAACGGAAGCTGTGCACGTTTAACATGACTGCACATTTGTCACTAACGAAAAAGGCATACTTTGCTATTTGGCATGAGGGTATTGGTGGCCGCAGTGGTAACAACATGGCTACTGCTGTGCTAAAAATTTTAGAGCAGGTTATGAAGGACCACCCCGGTATCCCAGAGCTTACACTGTGGTCTGATTCCTGTGTCAGCCAGAACAGGAACAGCATCATGACTCTGGCATTATCCTTGTTCATTAAGGTCCATCCGACATTAGAGACAATAACTCAAAAGTTTTGTGAACCTGGTCACAGCAGTATCCAGGAAGTAGACAGTGTCCATTCTGTTATTGAGCGTCATCTGAGACACCAGGAGGTGTATAGTCCTTTGGGTCTCATCAGAAAACTGACGACGATAAGAAATTCACAGACAATCCAATTGTCTCAATTCTTCGATTATCAGGCTAAGGCTAAAAAGGACTTTATGTTCAGTAGGGGGTACCGGTCAGCCAAGTCCGTCAGCTGAGAATTACAAAAGTCACTGGCATGGTTGGTTATAAACTTAACTATAGCTCTGAGGATTGGACCTTGGTAAGTGTTAAGGTTACCCCCTCCGTGTCAGTGTCTACAAGGAAAGGACCACAACCGAAATGGGTAATTGAAACACAGATCAAAGCTTTACCAAAACCTACTGTGGGGACAGAAAAAATGAAAGACATAAGTTCAATGCTTCAGTATATGCCTGAAATAGACAGAATTTACATGAGCACACTATAAAGCTAGAGTGGCCCATTCACATGTTTCACATTAACGAACAAGAGTTGTAAATTTTAAAACTGACATAAGCTAGATTAAAATTTTGTTATTAATAATATTACATGTATGTAGTTTGAAAAAAATATTACTGGCTTAACTGAGACATTTCTTGTTAAGCGTGATCTAAATACATGTAGTGTAAAACAGAATGAGTTGTGCCGTTATAACTTACCAACGAGTTTAAAAATGTTAATTAAACTCAAATAGTCTTATTCTGGTTGAAATAGATCCATATTATATAATTACAATGGAATTAATAACTTGAGTCTGTAAGGATGCTGCTGCATTTTAATTTTTATTTTTTTGAATGCCAAAATTGACATATTTTTTTATTTTATTTCTCACATTAAAAAAAATTTCTATGGGGCCTATATCACAGCTACCTCTTGCATTTTGTGGGAATTTTCGTATACAGCATAAATTTTCCTTAAATTTATGTATATAATTCATATATGCTGGATAATGTATGATTTTTTAAAGCAATCTTGAGAATGGCCTGAAAATGAAATGTACTTTTTTTTAATATCCTGCAAAAATGCTGAAAATGAATTTTTGTCATGTTTAAGGTAATGTAAATAAAATCCAAATCGTTTGTTTTGGAATGCTTTGGAAAAAAATGAGCTTGTTGTGTATTGTATACAATAAGAATGATTTCTGTTTTTATATTCTCTTATATTTGGATATGTATGGAGATGGCACAATTGCACGCTTGAGAGGCTGGGTTGTGGAGATGGCACAATGTACCACTGTAGTTGTTGCAGCTCAGTGCTTCTTTGTTCCATCTCCAAAAAGAAAATTGTGAATAACTTTGCTAATAATATTCAAAATGATAGAATTTCTTCTTCTGCTATTGATTTATGGCTCTGCAGTCCCTCATGCAAAGTTTCTTGCAAATATATCAACAAATAATTATAAGCAGACAAGTTCTAAAGTTTAACCACAGTTTTCTCAAAACTAGAAATCGTGAAGATGGCACAAAATAGTACTGAGGCGACGATCTCAGAAATACCATGGAACGACATTGAAGAGAAAGAGCTTATTGTCTTCGCCGATGCTTCTGAAAAGGCCTATGGATGTTGCGTCTACTTGAAAACTACAACAGACAAGTGCTCAGCAGTTTCATTGGTGATATCCAAGGTCAAGATTGCACCACTGAAAAGAATCATTTTGCCCAGATTGGAATTGTTGGCTGCTCTGCTTGGTGCCAGGTTGGTGAGATTCATTAGTTCAGCCTTGGAGTTAGATCTGGAAAGCTGTTCCTTCAGTTGTTGGACAAACTCTGAAATTGCTTTAAAGTGGATACAGAGCGATGCGCACAAGTGGAAACAATTCGTCAGAAATCGAGTTCAAGAAATTCAAATGCTGACAAACCCCGCTGATTGGAAACACTATCCTGGGAAGGAGAATCCCGCTGACCTTCTTACTCGTGGCTTGGGCGCTGAAGATTTGATAACCTCAAGGCTGTGGAAGGAAGGACCGGTGTGGCTTACTAACACTAAGACAGGCTCTGCTGAAGAGATACTAGATGTCTTCGAGATTAATGAGGAACAAGGAGCAGAGAACACAAGTGATGAAGAACAGGAGAGTCAGGCAAACGATATCATGGCAGCAGTTTCCACGCAGATAGAGAGCCGGATAGATTTTGACAGATTTTCAAGACTCACCCGAACGGTTCGAGTAATGGCCTGGATTCTTAGGTTTGTAAAGAATGCCAGATGTCCTCAAGGAAGAGAATCATCACCAGACTTGTCATCA
This sequence comes from Elysia crispata, assembly GCA_033675545.1. NCBI lineage: Eukaryota > Metazoa > Mollusca > Gastropoda > Plakobranchidae > Elysia > Elysia crispata. Next base: position 34,374 of record JAWDGP010000188.1, on the reverse strand, counting down.
GCAGAAATTGAGGCAGGCAGAATCATGGTTCTCAAAAGTGTACAGAATGAGTTCTACAATGAAAAGATTTCTGATATCAAGAATGGCAAATGGGTACGAAAGACATACTCCATTTACAAGCTGTCGCCGTTTATTGGAGAGGACGGATTGATTAGGATCTATGGAAGGCTTGAGAAAGCTCCTGCTTTACTGTATGATGAAAAGCACCCAATTTTACTACCAAAGTGCCACATTACTTACCTGCTTGTGAAGGATCAACACAAACTGATGAAACAGGCGGGAGTGAACACACTAATAACAGCAGTGAGAGGCAAGTACTGGATTCTGTCACTAAAAACAATAGCAAAAATTTGCAAAGTGTGCATCGATTGTCAAAGACAGTACAGTAGACCATGTCAACAAATTATGTCTCCATTCCCAGAAGACAGGATCAAGAAAACTCCCCCCTTTTCGATCTGTGGAGTTGATCATGCGGGACCATTCTTTTGCTCAGACACTGGGGACAGAAAACTATACATTGCATTGTTTACTTGTGCAGTGATCAGGGCGGTTCACATTGAACTAGTTGATTCACTGTCAGTCGAAGATTTTATTTTGGCCCTTTAAAGGTTTGCAGCAAGGAGGGGAATGCCTTCTGTGATTTACTCAGACAATGCAAAAACCTTTCATGCATCAGATAACTTTCTCAGGAAGAAAAGTGGGAACCCTTTGATTTGGAAATTTAGTGCGCCACTTCCTCCATGGTGGGGAGGGTGGTGGGAGAGGCTGATTAGATCAGTTAAGTCGGCATTGAAGAAATCCCTGGGGAAGAGTCTGGTAACAAGGTCCCAGTTAGAGACGGTATTGCATGAAATTGAGGCTTGCATTAATTCTAGACCTTTGACTTATGTTGGTGAGACAAGAAACCCCCTCACTCCCTCACATTTCTTACTTGGTAGAAGTACCCCTATGAATTCAGTTAACACTGGAGAGTTTAGTGGAGAGGTTAATGACCTTATTCTCAGAGATGAATGTCAGTCTCACTATGTTGACATGTTTTGGGACATTTGGAGAGAGGAATAGATCTATCTTAGGAATTTGCCTCCAATGAGTTTGAAGAAACCCAATTCTGATTTGAAGATCGGCAGTGTGGTACTGGTGAGAAAAGAGACAAAGTATAGGCTTCTGTGGCCCATGGATATTGTAACAAAATTGTTTCCAGGAAAAGATGGACATGTCAGAGCGGTTGAGTTGAAAACCAATAAGGGTCTGATATGTAGAGCTGTTCAGAAACTACATAGACTTGAATTCTTAGATGAAACTGACGTTGCACAGACTTGGTGGTCTCTCTGACCTGAGGAGGTAGGGAAAACGGATCGAGCCAAAGCCTTCTCCAGCCAAGAAGAGCAAATGATTTCACGCAGGGGGAGAACAATGAAACCCAGAGAGAAACTTGACTTGTGAGATTATTTGTGGGGAACTACCTTTATAGACGGGTCCATGATTGATTCTGTTTAATTCACATGTACGATATTGCATAGCATTGATTGATGATTACAATTCATGATTTGATTTGAGCTGTATCAATACTGGTAGATCATACAATTTGATCATGTTTAATGTTGATTTATTTGTAGGCTGTATTTCAACATTTCAATGGGTTTGTTTGAAATCTAAGTATACATAATTATTACATTCCTCACTTTAAAGATTGTGCTATTGGTTGTTACAGAGATTACATTTTCAGTTCAGAGCCTTATGAAGATATTATTGTCTGGAGGGGTTAGAAGTTTGATTACGATATTTATCTTTCGATAAAGCCTTAAAGGGTATGTTTGACCTTTATTTGCTTGTTTATGGTTCTTTGTATGACATTCGAATGGGGTTTGAGGTGAATCCTTAAAAATAACTTGTAACTGCCGTTGGGAAAATCCACTTGAAGATTTGTGTTTGTTTGGGGAGTCACTTAACAATGTTGCTGAATACTAAGTAAGCATTTATTAAGAATAGACAATCAGATTTTCTCTTGCTTTATTGATGGGACATACATTATAATATAATGGTTATTTAGTGATGTATAGATGACCGGTCTTTCACATGGGTTATTTAGGACCAATAGTTGTAACATGAGTAAATTGATTTGAGGGATGGGTTGTTTAGTACATCATGTTTCATCAAGATTGAGGTGTTCATGATAAAATCTAATATTTTGATTTATACTTGATATCCGTAAGTATAGTACATTCATTTGTTTGATATGATGCATAATAGGCTATGCAAATTTGATAGCTGGAGAAAACATTGATATTATCTTTGTCAGTTTAAATGGGAATATTAATCCACTAAAGCTTGGTTATTACAGTAACATTAACATGTCGAATTTGAATAATCATATTTTACAATGGTATTGAGTTTCTGAATACTTAATTTGGTATTGTTAATTGAAACCTTGATTAAGTAAGTACAGGTACATTTTGTTGTTGAATATTGTAATGGTGTTTGGGTTGTTTCATGTATTGAATTTGTTAGACTTGCTCTTGGATCAGTCTAAGGTGGGGAGAATGTTCAGGATAATAAGGGAAGACAACTCTTTTCGGTGAATGAGTAACGCGATTGTTACCCCTTAGACAAAAGCCGTTAATTAGGGGCAAGTTACTCTGATTTATTATTGTTATTAATGATGAAAACCAATGTGGCAGGGCCAACTCCAATTTTGTTCAAGTTAAAAAAGTTTGTTTAAATTTACAAGAGACTTTCTGAGATCGTTTGGTGTCTGAGAGACTTAGAAATGAACAGTTATTACACTTATAGTATAGTACAGGCGAGGGTGTAGGTTGGTGTGAGTCACGGGGGGACTCACACCTGGGGCGACCATCCCCGACCCTCAGCGTCCACAGGTTGCGGATAGTGGAACGGCTTCTAGATATAGAGGTTAGCTGCTTCGACAGTCGCTGACAAACTGGCGGCAGTGACAGGTCGGTCGTGGCCCACGGAGGGGAGGCTGGGGAAAGCAGGTGATGCTGCTACCCTCACGAAATGGTCTCACAACCTAATGATGTCACTGTCCCGGCGGTCGACGCGGCGGTATATAAACTGTCGTCGTATCACCTCCCCTCATCGCCCCCTCGCCGCTTCGCGAGTCGGGACTGGACCCCAGAAGCTACAGGAAGGACACCTCGAATGAAAAACCAACTTGCTGCTTCGCAAGTAGGAACTTTTCCCAGAAGCTACAGGAAGGACACCTCTAACGGAAAACCAACCTCGCTGCTTCGCGAGTAGGGCATGCAAACCCAGAAGCTACAGGGAGGCACCTCCAACGAAAAAACCCGTCAACACCTCGCCCGGCCAGCGCGTTGATGGTAGGCCAAAACCCGCATCAATCATGACAGTACAACAGAAAGGAGGCCGTATTTCCCAAGGCCTTAAAGGAGATCCCTTTCGAGGTGATATTTCGGCAACGCTGTCTCCGACTGAAAGGCGCACGCCTTCGCATGAAGTTCCACAGTCAAAGCCTCATCGAGGACGCTGTGGGGCCGACAGAGGAAGGGGAAGCACCGCCACACTACACATCGCAACGTACAACACCAGAACGTTAGCCCTACAAGACGATCTAGATCATCTACAAGAGAAACTATAAGATTTCAAATGGAACGTAATAGGCCTTTGCGAAACGAAGAGAAAGGGAGAAGGACTCATGGAACTATCGGACGGAACTTGGATTTACGATGCAGGAAAAACAGAAGAGTCCCCAGAAACAAAAGGAATGGCTTTCCTTGTACGCAAGAACTTCAAGGATTACATCGAAGGCTTTTGTAAACATTCGGATAGAGTCATCTCGTGCAAAGTCAAACTCCAAGAGGGGTCACTACAAATAATTCAAGTCTACGCTCCAACTACAGACTACGATGACGAGGAAGCAGAAAAATTCTATGAAGACCTAGAAAATGCGATCGAGAAAAAATGCGCAAACACCGTTATCATGGGGGACTTCAACGCTAAAATAGGAGTCAAAGACGAAGACGAAGAGAACGAATGGATTGGTCCTTTTGGAATCGGGACGAGGAACGAAAGAGGAGAAAAGCTGATAGACTTTTGCACGGCGAATAGACTCTTCGTAACAAATTCATTCTTCAAAAAACCAAGATCAAGATATTGGACATGGGAATCACCTGGAGGCGATTACAAGAATCAAACTGATTTCATCTTGACGACAGACAAAACCACGATCCAAAACACTGAAATAATAACGAAAGTCGATATTGGCAGCGATCACCGAATGGTAAGAAGCAGAATGACCATCAACAAGAAGCTCACGAGACTAAAACGAATAAAGAAGAAAAAGCCACTCAAAATAAATACGAGACAACTAGAAAAAGTCGCACCATCATTTCAAATCAAGCTGAAAAATAAATTTGATATTCTCAGAAATGAAAAGCCGTCAATAGAAGTTATGAACGAAACCATCAGGAAATGCGCCGCGGAAGTTGTTGAGAAACCCAACGAAACAACAAAAGAACAAAACGCAGAAGACAAACTAATCGAGGAACTAGAACAAAGAAGAAAAGAACTAAGAAGGAAAGACAATAAAACCGGACCTGAAAGAGTAGAATACATCGAAACCAACAAAACTGTTAAAAAGAAAAGAAGAGCGAGAGCCAGAAGAAAGAGAAAAGAATTTATCACCAAAATTCTAGAACAAAAAAGAGGCCCCAAGGAGACAAATAAGTACGGGAACAAAAAGAAAATAGCGAAGATGAAGGACAAGGAAGGCAGAGAGACATCAGACAGAGAAGAGATATTAGAAATCTGTAAATCATTCTATGCAACACTCTACGAAAACACCATACAAAGCCCAACGAATTTACAAAGAGAAAGTGCAGACAAGGATGAAGTACCACCATTCACTGTAGACGAAGTCAGGAAATGTCTAAAAGAAATGAGTAAAAACAAAGCGCCTGGCCCAGATGATATCACCAGCGACGTACTGCTGCTTGGAGAAGAACCGGTTCTTAAGTACCTGACAAGCTGTTACAACAAAATCCTCAAGACAAAAGAAATCCCACCCAGCTGGGATGAAGCGAAGATCATCATACTATACAAAAAAGGAGACCCCGGCGACGTTAAAAATTATCGTCCCATCAGTTTGTTGTCACATAGTTATAAGTTGTTCACTAGATTACTGCAAAAAAGGATGGAGAACACCCTGGATGAAAATCAACCTAGAGATCAAGCTGGATTTAGAAGGGGCTTCTCAACCACGGACCACATTTTCACCCTCAACCAGGTCATAGAGAAATCAAACGAGTACAACTTACCTCTGTGCGTCGGTTTTATAGATTATGAGAAAGCTTTCGACTCCGTAGAACACTTTGCCATCTTCGACGCGCTGCGGAAAATTAACATCAATGAAACATACGTTGCCATCCTCGAAAACATCTACCAAAAGGCTACAGCACGAGTTCATATCGACAATCTGGAGTCAGAAACATTCCCCATAAACAGAGGGGTCAGGCAAGGCGATCCAATCTCTCCGAAAATGTTTACGACAGCCATGGAGATGATATTCCGAAAGGCAGGCCTAGAGCACGGAATAAACGTAGACGGCGAAACACTTACCAACCTGAGATTCGCAGATGACGTCGCACTTGTAACAGAAAAGATAGAGGACATGGAGGAACAATTAAATAAACTGAACACCTTGAGCCTAGAAACAGGACTCAGAATGCATAAAGGGAAAACAAAATACATGACCAACTTTGAAAGCAACGAAAATATACACATAGAAAATGAAGAAATCGAGAAAGTCAACAGTTATAAATATCTAGGCCAAACTACCCATCTCAAAGAAACAACAAAAGAAGAAGTAACTTGCAGGATAAGAGCTGGGTGGAGTTGCTTCGGAAGAAACAAAGAGATTTTTCAAGACGAAAAGATGCCACTCTCCCTCAAAAGACAAGTCTACAACCAATGTATCCTCCCTACAATGACTTACGGCTGCCAAACATGGTCACTAACAAAAGCTCTGACACAAAAACTGAGAGTAGCACAAAGGGCAATGGAAAGGAAGATGCTAAGAATAAAACTCAAAGATAAAGTACCGTGCAAAGAAATCAGAAGAAGAACACAAGTAAAAGATATAGTCGACTTTATAACCAAGCAGAAATGGAAGTGGGCTGGTCATGCGGCAAGGTATCAAGACAACAGATGGACACTCAGAGTCACCGAGTGGCAACCTAGACACGGGAAAAGATCACGAGGAAGACAAGTGAGGCGGTGGCGAGACGATATTGTCAAGATCAAGGGCGCCACATGGAGCAGAGACGCCAAAGACAGAGATGGATGGAAGGCTGACGCGGAGGGCTACTTCCTGCAGTGGAGGGACACAGCCTTGTAAATGTAAATCTCTAAATAGTACAGGCATTTTAATTTCAAAGTGAATCACCATATACTCTGTAATATTCACACAGACATCATATGAAAATCCTCTGATAGTCTCCAAACTATCATTATACACCAAAATTAGGGGCCATTAGTTGTATAGGTTTGGCTCTCTTGAAGATCATAAATTACAATACAAAACTGACATAAATACACATAAATTATTAAGCTAGATGCATCCATGTTTCTATATATAATATATCATACAGAGTAAGTTTACAGACATGGAGAGCATTAGATTAGAATGCAGCTTTTCGCTTTTCCCAGTCATACTTGAGCGCATATATTAAAAGTTGTGATTATGGCTTTGGCTTTTAACTACGGCCATGGTTTTTTTTTTTTTAATTGGGAACCTTTTTCTGACTTACAAACAATCATAACCTCAAAGAAGATCTGTGATTCTTCATCTGGTTTGGTCATCTCACACTGATGTAGGATTTCATAAAACTAGCCAGACAGAAGGTTTAATTAATATTATTTAGGAAACTGAATAAATACCTTCCCAACTATTTGAAGTGTGTCATTAACTTAAATATGATTCAGTATGTGAATACTTCAGACATTCTTCTTTAAATGCAGTACTTGTCTCATGATGTAAATTCGAGTCAATGCCACAACACACTATAAAAGTCTTTGGAAATATTTGATATTGACTAGTTTTCATAAAAAGTTACTCTTCAGAAGGGATTTAATAATGCATATGGAATAAGTTGATGAGAGGAACATCTCAATGAAGAAATCTTAAGATGATCTCTTATAAAAATGAATTGACATAAAAATAAAACCTTGGTAAAAAGTCATGATATACAGACAAAGATTGAAATAAAAACATTTTCTATATCTGAATGCATATATTTCTAAGTGCTTAAAAATTGCATACATATATCTCTTACTTTGAAGAACGGTGAGTGAGAGAAAGAAAAAGAGAGAAATAAATATAAAGAGAAAGAATGAGAGAGGAAAAGATAGAAAGCTAGAAAGAGAGAGGTTCCTGAGCCTATAACTCAACTTTTATGGACACTAACTATTGCAATGAGTAAAAGGTTGTTCCAGCACCCATAAAAAGCATTATTTGTAAATTCCAAATGCAAACGAATCCTTTATTGTATTCATCATCGAGTAGCTACGAATACAAATATTTTGATAACCTTGACAAATCTAAATTATTTACCAGCCTTTTAAAAATTATCAAATCGACTTAAATAAATAGGCAGCCCCAAAAAGAATAATTAAATAATTTGAAAAATCCAAATTATTTATATATTCATCATCCAGCATATTAAAATAAATGGGGCTGCTTTGAATCTCTGCATCTTTGAGCACTTGTAGTTGGAATTCATGGCCTTTTTAAGTTTGAGAGAATCTTTGAATAGATTCAGAGTTGTCAAACCTCACGATCTTTTCCTAGGACTCACGAATATTAGCTAAATCTCACAATCTCCTGAAACTTCAGCGAATCTCACAAGTTTTCGTTATCTTACAGAGCAGTTCATAGAGAAAAAAACATTCTAAAGTTGATGTAATGATGACTAATGGAAATCAATAACAGATTCTGGTAATACTATTAAGCTTAACACACAAAAACAGTAATAATAAAAAAATGTCGTTAGCTGTATTGGCATGTGGCGCATCACTCCCTAAAAAAACTGAATTCTCACAGAAAAAAAATTTGGGGGGGTTGACAATTCTGTAGATTTATACGGGCAGAATAAGCTGACTTCCCATAGTGTTTACATGAGCATAACAAGAACAACATTTTCAATGAAATTGAGTTGCAGCCTTAGATGCCAAGTAAGATTGATTAATTTTTTTCTTTCTGGCTAACTCATGAGGTCGGAAACATATAATATCAGGTGGGAAAGAGATAACAGACACCAAACCCACGACCATGGCTGGCACCAGTTACCAGATTTGATACAGTGGAAGATCTGAACCTGCAGACACCAAACCCACGACCATGGCTGGCACCCGTTACCAGACTTGATACAGTGGAAGATCTGAACCTGCAGACACCAAACCCACGACCATGGCTGGCACCGGTTACCAGACTTTACACAGTGGAAGATCTGAACCTGCAGACACCAAACCCACGACCATGACTGGCACCGGTTACCAGACTTGATACAGTGGAAGATCTGAACCTGCAGACACCAAACCCACGACCATGGCTGGCACCCGTTACCAGACTTGATACAGTGGAAGATCTGAACCTGCAGACACCAAACCCACGACCATGACTGGCACCGGTTACCAGACTTTACACAGTGGAAGATCTGAACCTACAGACACCAAACCCACGACCATGGCTGGCACCCGTTACCAGACTTGATACAGTGGAAGATTTTAGCAGCGCACCAAAGCCTAGAGTTGTTTTCTCAAGAACTACTTCTCTGTGGCTGAAGAAAGGTAGATTAGTTGTAAATAACCAGCGGAGCAGCCTGTGTTTAGAGTGTTAATTCATTATCTTACTTCTCGAGAGACTATTAATGCTATTATAAAGAACTGAAGCACCAAAAAGGAAGTAATTCCCAGAAGATGCATGGAATGAGATATTTATAAACATATGTGAACAAAACATGTTTCACTTATATGTGTCAGGACCTTTTTTTTGGGGGGGAGGGCACATCATAATCATCATGAACAAGATATCCCAAATGAAATGAAATATTTCATAACTAGGAATAAAATCAGTATGATTATCTGAGAAATGTTACCTTCACTCTCCCTCCTTCCCCTTCAATTCCAAATTTACCATACTTTGTCCTTCCTTCACCTGTATCAAACATCATCTATTCTCTAAAATTCCTCATCTTCTTTTATCTCATTTTGTCCTTTCTCCATTCACCATTTTTTTCACCCTCCATCCTCTGACCTTTTCTTACCACTAATATCAAATTTTCATTTAGTTTGATGACATTCTTTGCTTCACACTTCCTTTATTTAATGGAATTTTTCTATGCTTGTCTATTCCAGAGAGAACGCACAGAGCATTTGGATCTAGAACTACAACCTCACTTGTCGGAGTTACTTCCCCATCAATCTCAGCAGGAGTATCCTCCTTTAGTTGGATAAGTTGACCAGGGTTTGGCTGTTCCTGAGCTTGTTAGACTGTGGAGCTCCACAACCATTGTTGACTTGTTTTCCGTTTTCCCAGTTGGAGCGGGTACAATTCATAGATTGACAGATCCCTGGTGTGGTGCATCCTGTTGAAAACTCATGCTTCATCAACAACAGCAGGTGTTGTTACGTTGGTGCCCCTTGCTTGTGGTGGTTGAGATACATGAATGTAGGTTTTCTGGTTTCTCCTGCAGCTTGTGGTTTGGTTCTTTCATTCGATCCTCCATCTAAAAAAAAAGATTAACAATTGGACTGCTCTTACCAGAAAATATGACAAGGGAAAAATGAACCAGAGCTCATTGTCTGATTATTTCAATATCCTTCAGTAGAAAATGAAATGCTTTGAGTTTTGCAAGACATAAGGGTGCAAAAAGAGAAGTCTTACTGCATATTTTTTTCAGTTTTTGAATCACTATAAGGTAACAATTTCAATGCAAATTCAGTTGAGCACAAGGATTAAGACAGGATTGCTCGAATGAGATTTGACCTAATCCCTATATACAAACTTGAATCCTTAGAAAGACTGTCAGGTGATTTGCTTGCTACGCTATATGATATAAAAAAAGTGAAACGCAGAATATCTTTGATATTCCTGGGAATCTTACATGGACAGTACAAGAGAAGAGAAGTACAGTTTTATTAAAGGTTGTACCATAACTTGTACCTGACACTGACCTAAGCTATTTGCTTTCCGAGCTGTTAATTCTCATTTAGATTCTTCTGTGCCTCACTTTTTCCTCGCCTTTTGTCATTTTCGTAATGGGACTAGATCATGTAGAGGTCAATGGCGTCTTTCGGTTAACTATACCGGTATCTCGAACTACTTTACAAGAAATGAAACAATACATGTATATAAAGTAAGAGTCTGGCTGGGGAAGCTTTAACTTTTTAGTGTTAGTTAATTTTTCTTTTGTATGTTTAACAGGAGCAACTGCTAAACACCTAACAGTACATGATGGTCACTGCCACGTCTTATTTATTTATTATCATTTTTTAATCTGCTGTGTGTGATAGATTTTCGACACTGTTATCATTTTCGGTTTAGTCGTTTCATTCAGCAGTCTCCAAATAAATGCGTATCTATAAAAAAAATAATTATTTACTTCCCTTTTTACATTACAAAAAATACTACGCTGCTTCCCTTGATTAGCCAGGCCTTGCAGAGGTTGTAAACAGACATAACGCTTTGCCGCGTGATAAAGTGAGCCATTCCTACACTAAAAATCACTACAGATTTCCAAGTCTAGAGTTTTGTATTATTGATAACAGTAAAAAAAAAAAAAATTCGCCAGACCCATCCTACAGCGTGTGTTCAGCCCGTAGCGTGTTTTAATCCGGAGACTGCTGTGTAAACAATGTTTACTAAAAAAATGAGCTCAATGATTTTAAGTCATAACAGAGTCCGCCAGCAAGGAGCGCCGGGTAGCTGTGGGATAAGTGACTCGCCTAGATATCCAGTGGACGTGATGTCTTCGCGGGTTCGAACCCAACATCTATCTGGTTGGTGAGGTTGGGGTCTTCACCCTTTTTAGTTCCGCCCTGCTCTCTGACCGGAGGTAAATACGCAGGAAAAGCGCAAATGATTTATTCGAAGCAATTAAATAAAAATTTAACAAAAAAAAAAAAAAAAGTAGGAGTGAATTTAAAAAAAAATTCCGCAAAGAATAAATTTTTTTTTTAGAATTAAATACCATAAAGAAGCAAATTAAAAAAAAATGTTTAAAATTAAAGTGTAAAAATTGGTGGCATATTTTTGTCTTCGGATTGTAAGATTTTTTTTTTATTTTATTTTTTTTTTAAAGCGCAAGCTCAGTCAGAAGATTGCTTGGAAGACGATATGGGGTTCCCCTGTTCGAGTCCTTATTCCTTGTTGAATTATCTAGTACAATAGTAGAGTTAAGACATAGGTTCTCGCTCTTCAATAAACCATTGAGACATAAGGGAGCGGGTTCGATCCCCACACCACTTGTTAGGTTATTGATTTGGGGCCTCACCCTTGATCCCCACACCACTTGTTAGGTTATTGATTTGGGGCCTCACCCTTGATCCCCACATCACCTGTTAGGTTATTGATTTGGGGCCTCACCCTTGATCCCCACATCACCTATTAGGTTATTGATTTGGGGCCTCACCCTTGATACCCACACCGCCTGTTAGGTTATTGATTTGAGATCTCACCCTTGATCCCCATACCACCTGTTAGGTTATTGATTTGAGATCTCACCCTTGATCCCCATACCACCTGTTAGGTTATTGATTTGGGATCTCACCCTTGATCCCCACACCACCTGTTAGGTTACTGATTGGGAGGCCTCACCCTTGATCCCCACACTGCCTGTTAGGTATTGATTTGGGACCTCACCCTTGATCCCCACACCGCCTGTTAGGTTACTGATTTGGGGCCTCACCCTGCCCGCGACGGGGGCATTTTGCGACTCAGACACGCCTGCGATAAACAAAGTATCCCGGTAACATTTTTTTAAAAGGCAAGATGTGTTTTAAACTCTGAGAAAATTCATAATTATCATTACCTCCATTAGGAAAAATATACATTTCAGATAATGTCACTATTTTGCAATTGCGGCCTCGTTGTTATTTCTTTACCACTACATATAATTACGTCAAGTTAAGAAAACCACTTCTATTTTTAAATTTAAAAATTAGTGACCTGTTTAGGAACCTTCGCATATTTGGGTGTATTTAGAGCTGAAGGCACACAATGTATTGATTAGGTCCGGGATAACTCCGTCAGCAGACTGCTCTGGTGGGAATAGTGGTAGGAGCGTCAAGGAAAACAAATTCATTCATTAACGAGATGTGTGGTTTTGCAGACATGGCTTGAAATAGCTTTCTCTTATACATTCTTCATGTTCATAACCCCGCATAAATTCAATTATGAGTTAAAAACCTGCTAAACATCATGAAGCAGTGTGGCTCTTTCGCTTGCAAAAGTTTTGTCTGCCAATTTTTGAAACGGTTTATCAGTAAACCTGGAGTTTAATCTTTTTTTAAAGAAAATGTTGTTGATGTTTCTACAACCAATCTGATTTATTCAGCAAGTCAGAAGGAAAATGCATCAATTCCCCAGACTTGAATCGAGGCAAGTGTTTATAATTAACACAATCATGAGACTTTTAGTTTCAATATGTCCGCGCCAACGCCGGTATGTTTTGTCAGCTTCACGATTCGCATTTTCTTTGTGTGTGTGTGTGTGTGAGAGAGAGAGAGAGAGAGAGAGAGAGAGAGAGAGAGAGAGAGAGAGAGAGAGAGAGAGAGAGAGAGAGAGAGAGAGAGAGAGAGAGAGTTGCGCTTTATGGTAGAACAAAAGAGAAAGTGTTTTCTGAAGTCAAAGATTTCACTTTAATTTTTTTTTTTTAAAAGTGTTGAAAAAAAAAGCGACGAAAAAGTAACAAGTACGCTGAAATAAAAAACAAAAATGTTAAAATATGACTTGTATTTGCTGAAAACAATATACCAAAATTATTTTAATTTTCTTTAATACAATCTTCAATCATGGTTTTTGACAAAATTCTAAAGTTTTTAATTAATAAACAGCCAAAGTATTCAATTATACAACTCTCATGAGAAGCTTAAAGTAAAACATCTAGTTCAAAATGCTTATTAAAATTCAATAAGGCTTTTAAATCCTCATTCTTCATATCTTGGAACTCTTCAAATACAATGTTTCTCTAGAAAAGATTTGGAATCTTGATACCTGAACTTTTTTTTTGTTGAAAAAATATTTGTAGTTGCATTTATACATTGAAGCATATCTTATGAAAATAAAAAAGTTACTTCTTCTTCCTGCTATTCTTATTTTTCTTCGCTATTTTGTCTCATTTCATACTGTTGAAATTAATAAAGATTTTCTGACCTCTGAAATTATACATCCTCCACTCTACTTACCATGCCAACTTCCATCATACTTGGCTCCTGGTGCAGTAGGATAGACTCTGTGGTGAAGTGACCCTCAAGGGATTCCTCCAGATGATCCAAGGTGCATATGTGGCGAATGCCCTTGACCTTTAAACAGTTGCCCAGCTACCAACCAATGATGAACCACATATACTTCTTTCCATTAAGTTTCTCCTCATTCGTCTGGGAAGATCAAATGAGTAAGAATACAATGATATGGTGACATCCTTGACAGAGTGATCTCTTGTCAGATTTTTATAATGACTGGTATACAGTGAAGTCCGCTTGAACTCAACACCGCATTGAGGTCCCGTTTTTTTTTTTTTTTCTTCTTTGTTTTTAAGTAACTTATTTTCTTATAAAGTCAACAGCTTGGGGACATTTTCGCTTAAAGTCAACATCTCGTGGTCGGTGGGAAAAGGTGAAGCCCATGAAAGTGGGGATGCTTGGGCGGGATCGAGCTCTTTGTTTGTAAACGCAATACAGCCAGTCACTGTGTAGTAATACACGTGGCTTGCTTAATTAACAAGGCCTAACTAAGTTAGTGTGGTCTTCCGAGGTTGTCACACTGACACAGTAACAAAGAGGGCGTGGGCAGAATGGAGGCTGGATCTGTCTAGATCTAGACCAAACTTAGTGTTGGATGGCATCATATTTGGCCAACAGTGCATTGCTTTCTCCCCACTGCCGCTAGCCTTAATCAATATATTTTGTAGAGCCTCCAATAATGCTAAACATTTTTTTTTTTTAATCAGGCCATTATTTTTTTTTCTTGGGAAAACAAAACGAAAGTAATGATGGTCTTAAGCCCATACTAAAAAAAAAAGTAAAGCAGGAATTGTAGGTTTCTACACAATTTTTTTTCTTTTTTTTTTTTCTGCGTGCACTATATCAAGTTGTTTAGATAAACCTCTTTCTAGACTTAGTGTGGTTTTCTTTCTGCTTAAATAACTGCAAAGGCTATAAGTAACGAAAAATGGAAATCTTGCCAAGGGAGACCACTATCATAAGAAAAAAAGAAAGGGTGACAACCTGTTTTTAAAACATCAATTTTTGGACTTGTTTTCTAGCAATGGATTAAGTCAACTTTGCTTAAAGTCAAACTTTTTTTTTGTTCCAAGGTGTTGACTAAAAGCGGAATCCACTGTAATTCTTTCACAAAACGAAAGCTTTTTGTTTGTTTTGCCTAACCAATTGATCACCTTCAGACAGGGCATAGCAGAAAAGGCAAGACTCCAAACTGACCCTCTACAGTAGCGCTGCTAAGAGGTGCAAGGGGAAAGTCCTTACAGGTCTGAAAGTTCTACAAAATACCATATTTAGCATTCTGAGCAAACTTCTGGGGTACATATAATGCGGTGAGTGTGAAGGTTAGGGTGGGTATTAAAAAGAATTCAAGATACTTGTCATCCCAACTCATTCAGTTGAGTATTGTGGGATTCGAGTTCCTGAATGATTAATACAGCACTGATTTTTAGCCCTCATCATCTCTTCACAATTGTCGAAATCGAAATATTATAGTGATGTCTGTGTCTCAGAAAAGAGCAAAAATAAATAAATTGCACATACAGGCTGTGAATGGCCATCTTTACTATCCTCTTAGCGCATTATGATCATTAACAAGGGATACAGACCTTGATACAAAGCAAACTAGTGATTTAACGTTTTAAGATGACAATATACGAAACATATTTCAGGCATATATGTTTCTTCATGTGTTTCGTTAGCAGTGGCTATTAATTTAATCAATATAATCATGATGATGAAACTGATGATTGACGGCGATGATGATAGGGATGAAAATGATAGTTTTAATATTAATGATAACAATAATAATAATAATAATAATAATAATGAAACCCATGATAGTAACGGCAATGATAATGAAGATGATGATGATAATAATAATAATAATAATAATAATAATAATAATAATAATAATAATAATAATAATAATAATAATGATGATGATGATGGTTATGATGACAACGACGACGACAAACCTCTGCATATAAAGGGTACATAAGCGGATCTACTTCTTTTAACCTTTAAGCATTATTAGAGCAGACAGGACTTTTTTTTTTCAGCACATCATCTCACTCACCACCAATGTTTTACTATCCTTACTGAGCCAAATATTCAAATGATATAGCTCACCTTGGCACTTAATACTTAAGTTTAATTTTTTTCCGTAATAATCCGGCATATACTTAGGGGAGCCTCGGTGTTGGTCCTGTAATTGACAATCACACATGTTGAAAATCAAAGATGTGTAAAGAATCTTTACCAGGACTTAACGCCTCGCCAGACAACTTTCAAATCTCGAATCTTCTCCGACTTAGGGACTATATTAACAAACATAAACTCAACTTCCGATGATCTTAAGCCAATCCTTTACGCATGGTACTGGCTATGACGCATCGTAAAGTTCCTACGCATCTATCAATACCGGCCTAGATCTTTAAAGTTGTGTGACTACCGCTTTACGGTGGAGAACAATGCTTACAAAACAAACTAAAGTTTGCATTTTTTTTTTCAGAACGAAGGGGTCGTAAGTAAAGGCCAACCACATCTGTCACCTTATATGTTCAACATTGTTGTGTTGAAGATTTACCTTGATATGCACAAAGTGCTTTCTCAGATTGATTCTATCCTGAGTTTGCTAAGGTTACATTTTGGACTCTGAAACCTGTACTAACATCATAGATTTGGAAAAAAATTATAGTCACAAACGAGTAAAAAAAGTGCATTCAGTTGAAATAAAAAACAAAAAGAAACATACACAAGGAATTATGTAAATGAAAAATTCATTATTCTCTCTTTGTAACACTGAACACTTTTTCACTGCCTCTATGTTTAAAGCAAATATAATTAAAATACGCGTCGCTTCCTGGGCTTAATAAGAAGACAGATTTCAACCATATCAGATTGTCTCAATTGGTCTGTCTTTGAAGATCAGCTTCAAAGTTGTTAATGTGTTCATTTTTCCTTGATTGTTCCTGTTGCTTTTCCAATCATCTACTTTGTGAGCAAAAATGTTATGTCCATGAAGATCTCTACTTATATACTGACCAAAACGAACATTGATCCTCTGCCATTGTCAAAGTAAACACTTATTGTTTTATTTTTTTCCCACGCACCAATATGAATATTTACATGTCGTCAGCATCAGACGGAAACTAGTCTCTAAACATTGCTCTATATTGTAAATATTTTGTTGTGTTGATCGAAGAGCAACTCAGTTGTATTATGAATCTCCGGTGTTTTATCAAATCATACCTCGTATTAATATTTTATTAATCATTTGATGAAACCCGTCCTCAAGACATTGAGCATGCACTTCAATTACATGATCATAAATAAAGATTCTTTTGAGAATCAAACAAGCATCCAATTTGAAAAACTCCGAAGAAAACTTTGTCATTTTCTTATTTTCAAAATTATATATATACTTTGTGTAATATACTTGCCTTACGGAAGAAACCCATACAACCACAATTTTTTTTCCATAACAAAGAAGCTTTTGATAAATGATAGACTATAGAGGGCCCGATAACATTAAATCTTCCCAGTTTTACTTTTACTACTAATGTTAACCTGGAAATACCATAAGATGTTTTCATGGAATGTTTTGTGTGTTGAAGAAATACCTTTCGTAAAAGGGCGTGATTAAGAAAAAAAAAAACATTTTATGAATATAAAAAAAAATTAGACAAAACTCTCAGGATCGAGTTATTTGATTTATTGTTTCAAGAACAACAAAAGTGTAAGAAAACCAAAAAAAAACCAAAAAAAAACCAAAAAAAAACAAAAGGGGGTGAAGGTTTCCAGCCACGATCCTCCGCCATATAGGCACTCTCGGTATCGCCTACTCATCCAACACCACATTGACGAAGTACCCTAGTCGCCGGTACCTCTGAGGAGGTTGCGGTTCTCACACACCCGTCCGACAAAACTTCCCTCCCAGCATCTATTCTCCAATGTATAACGAGTGTATTATGGGAGGAGCCACACCAGACCCAAGGCATAAATGACGACTGGCGCGCGCCGTCATAGCGTGTGGACCTTGACCGTTTTACGGGTCTTAACACCGTTAGGGATTAGAGCCAGTTCTTGGTTCGTTACCTAGCCAAGCTTACAACCTAATAACAATTGGAGGGGCTTTATATAGTAACCTATTGGGAAGTCCAATTTAATGCAGTTTACTTAGTTTGCATTTTGATGGAATGTACTAATTAATTTAATTGATTAAGTTTGTTAGAGCTGTTAAATTTTACTAAAACGGGAAGACATTTTGTTTGTCTCAATTAAAAAAAATGGTTTTGTGACATCTACTCATGATTTCTTCATAACAAAAATTTCACACTCTTTAACGTAGCTGCCGCAGACAAGTAACAATGGCCGCCATTGTGTTTACATCAGTGAACTTGTTTACAACACGAACCAACAACTGAGTACTAGTCAGGCTGTCTCTCACCCTCGCCAGGATTGGCAAAGTGAGATAGGTTGCTTTCATTCATATTTTCCAACCAAATATACATTCCTGTCAGTCTGCAAACGTTTTCACGAGTTGACCTTCACACAAATACGAACAAAGTTTTACAGAAACAATGTTAACACATCACCATTGTTTCCATCTTTTCATAGGCTGAACGCAATTGAATCATAACGATGGCGGCCTTGTTTTCAAGACAGCTCCTTTTTTCAACTTTACGTTGTTATTTTCAGATTCTCTTTCCAACCACATTGTCTTTTATGAAGCCTATAAAAAACAAGATCCTTAGTCTCGAGAGAAACTGAAAATTCACGTTCTTCACTTATCACATTCCCAAGTCCCATTGCTCTCTTTTTCTCACTGATATCTTCTACATCACCGTATTGAAGAAAGAGAAGAAGAAAAACTGAAAAAAAAAAAAAAACTAAAGAAATTCGAGAAAAGACATGTAAAGACGACCTTACATACATAAGATAAAAAAAAAAAAAAAAAACTAGATATGGGAGCATCAGAATTACGCCCTTCCCCTGCATCCTACTCCTGAAATCTCCATATCTACTCAACTGACAATCATTCCTCTCCGCATAGTTCTTAAATCATCTTTTATTTCATCCCCTCATGCTTTTCCTCTCTTTATATCTGAAGAAAACCACTCCATTTTTCTCTCTGCTACCCCTCTTCTTTCTTCCACCTTATGTTCTAAGCTCCTTTAAACCCCCATTGTCCATGATCATTCGCATTCCACTTTCTTGTTTCACCTCAATTGTATCTATAATATGTATATATATATATATATATATATATATATATATATATATATATATATACACACACAAACATTTCTATCAAGATAGGTGTCTTAAAACCGCTTTATATGATTGTCTGACCATCTATACATTTCCCCAACCTCTCTCTCTAAAAGGAAACTGTACTATGTCCCATCTCTGCATCTTTTACTCTCTGTCAACAATTTCATTTGTCATAGAAACCAAAGGCCAATTTACGGACACTACATTGATGGAATGATCCAGATGAAAATAAGAGACCAAGTTACCAGGCATCTGGTGTGATTTAGTTGCACCTGTTGGTAAAATTCTCAACCACAATTGTAGGATCATGACTCATTTTCAGAGTTTGTTTAGTCCACAGCTTCAAAATATTTTCATAGACTCTTACGGTATGCTAGACGAGAACGATATCAGTTTTGTGTTGACCTTTTGCAGATCATCCTAATTCATTTATCTAGTCAACTGCTTAATTTCAACATTGATCTGTCCGTGATATAATTATCTTTTAGCTCTGATGTTATATTAAAACAAAAATTCGAAATACAGAAAATAATAACAATGTGAATATACATACGGTAGAGCTATAGAGTTGAAGAAAACAATCAATGAAGAAAAATTGTAACCTAATCTCACCTTTTGGTTATCTCATTCATTGCAACGTTAGAACTTTTGACTTTTCCTTTCCATGCGTTGTTGAACACTATAACCTCCACCTCTTTTCATGGGGTTTGACATCTCTGCAAGTCATTGGATATTTACCTCCTGAAAATCATAAAAAAAGTCTTTAAATTTGCAATCATAACAGTGTAAATTGGTGTAAGGAAGGATATAATAATCATTTTCGTTCCAGAATGTTCAGCTTTCGTCTTTTTATTTTTAGAAAACTGATCCATCCCATTTTCACCAGTAACCACATTCATGTATAGTTCTAGATTCTCGGTATGATTTCATAAAATTGGTGGTGTTTCCTAAGCAATGTCACTTGTATTTTCAATACTTGTTAGATATATATGATTGTGTAAATGGTGCAACATTCAACGGGTAATCATGCAAAGATTCCGTATTTGTTATGAAGAATACGAGGAGTTGGTTAGCCAATGTTGGCACTGATTAGATGGCATTAAATCTTCCCAGTTTTACTTTTACTACTAATGTTAACCTGAAAATACTTTCAATGTGTAAAACCATAAGATGTTTTGATGGAGTGATTTGTGTGTTTTTCAAGAAAGCTAGAGTGATGTTAGTTTTACAGACATAATTCATTTATTTAATTAGGTTTCAACTTAATTTCAACATTGAACTGTCTGTGACATAATTATCTTTTTGTTTTCTATGTTGTTTTAAAACAAAAATTACAATGAAGAAAATAATTACTTTGTGATTATACATACAGTAGGGATATGAAGTTGAAGAAAACAATGAAGGAAAATTGTAACCCAAGCTCACCTTTTGATTATCTCATTTATTGCAAATTTTAGTACTTTTCACTTTTCCTTTCCAAGGGTTGTTGAAAACTTAACCTCTTAGTTATGGGGTTTGACATCTCTGCAAGTCTGTTCATGTTTACCTCCTGAAATTAATAAAAAAAAAAAAGACCTTTAAGATTGCAATCATAACAGTGTAAACTGGTGTATGGAAGGTCATTTTCATTCCATAATGTTCAGCTTTTGTCTTTTTCTTTTTAGAAAACTAATCCATCCCATTGGCACCCTTAATTACAATTGTATCTAGTTCTAGATTCTAGACTCTATGATTTGATAACATTGGCTGTGTTTCCATTGGGAATGTCACTTTTCTTTTCAATGCTTTTTAGATATATATGATTGTGTAAATGATGCAACATTCAATGGGTTATCATGCAAAGATTACTAATTTTTTATGAAGAATACAAAAAACTTGTGGCTTGGCCTGAGCCAATGTAACACTGATTAGATGGGATCTCCACCACCAACAGATGATCTAGGCAGGAATCAAATTCAAACTTCTTCATTTATATAATTGTAAATCTTATGCTGTATTATTCTTATGCCCCCCTCCCCCCTTCCCCTTCCAAGCAAAAATTTGTCAAGTCATGATCAGTATTATCAGGTGAAGAAATATGTTTTAAATAACGGCGAGGTCTGGGTGTGAAGATGGAGAGAACAAAGTTTTTTGGACGAATAAGTGAACAACTCGATGGCACCAATATTTTGAATGTTTTGAACTACAATGCAAATCTCGATACTGGAATTCAAAATATGACTAAGAATCTATCAAGAATACACGTTGTCAATATAATATATTGCCCAGTTTTATACTTTCGCACAGGGTGATACTCAATGATAGAAAAAAAATCTTACTCATCGGTGAATTATATTTTCACTTTTTCTTTTTCCGTAAAATTTTACAGACATTCAACTTAAAACATGAAAGTTTCTGTCTGGAACAAGGATTTACCGAGGATAGGCTGCTTTGTTTTGGATTGAATAAATTTTTCTAGTTTCATATCAATTTTAACATCTAATTATTATTCGATATCCTAACCTTCTGTCCCCCCTGTTCTTTAGCTCGATACTCCATCTGAAAAAAGATTCATAAATGGACTGTTCTTAAGAGCAAATATGAGGAGGGAAAAATGAACTAGAGTTCGTTGTTTGATTTTTCCACAGTATCTTTCAATAGAAAATCAAATGCTTAGAGTTTTGCAGCACATTAGAGTGAAAAAGAGAAGTGTAACTGCAAACTTTATCAGTTCTTGAACCTCTATGAGGTAAAAATTTCAATGCAAATTCAATTTCGGATTCAGTTAAATCCCCATATGGATTACGGAAGAATTGATCTTATGGAATTTGAAGTAATCCCTGCATAGAAACCTAAATCCTATCAAAGGCTGTCATGTGAATTGCTTGCTTAGCTCTATGATGTAAAAAAGTGAAACACAGATACCTCTGATTTGTACATGTGTTCCTTGTTTTCCTTTGAATCTTACTTAAAGATGCTCAAGAGAAGAGAAGTATGGTTTTATTAAAGGCTGTAACATATCATGTGCCTTACACTGACCTCAGTTTTTGCTTTTTGAGCAGTTCATTCTCATTTAGATTCCTCTTGTGTCTCTCCCCTTCCTCCAGGTTGACCAAGAAAGCAGGCAGACTCTTTACTATCTGGCCATCCCTCTGTGGATTTTGCAGGATTTCTTTCATCTAGACAGAAGGAATGAATTTTTTTTGTGCAAATGTTAGAGAAACTTGTTACAGTTATAGCACCATCATTCAACCTCTAATTAGAAAAAGAAAGAGGGCAGATTCCCCAAAAGTCATAGGTTTCGGCTAAGACAGACACACATCTTGGATATCTATATACATTGAGATTTGGATTTAAAATGTCTGGTATAACCTGGAAGAGGGGGGATTGTAGATTTACTATTTATATTCAGTTTTGAGAGTGAGTACTCTTATTCCATTTAGACAATAAGAATTGTGCAAGGCACTGACATCAGCCTGAGAAGCATATAATTGTGTTTTCATTTTATACAGCAGTGGTTCGCCCCTTCTGAAGATCTTCTTTGCAACTGACAATGATTATTAGGCATACCGTCTTTGTCATTTATCCATTCTGTTTTAGATGTTCATGGATTATATTGATAATCTTTGATGAAGAATAAATTTTCCTGATAAAAATCCTTCAAGGGCACCAAAAAACACCCTTAGAAAGCTCGATATGTTAGGGATGTGGTGACTGAATAGTATCTTTATTGCTTATTTCAGTTGCAAAACAGTTCCATCCAAAGAAAACATTAATATCTGTTTAAAATTCTATGGAAGGTAATAAACTACTTTGGCATCTTATAGGTACAAACGCCATTTGCCTTTTAAAATACTGGATTTTTCTGAAACACAGTTTGACGGTGAACTCCCACATGGAGCGCAGATTGTATTTGCTCAAACACAAATATTTGCTAAAGTGCAAACACTTTCAAAGAGCCCCAGTAAGTGTTGAAAAAAGTGGACTAAAATCTATGAAGGCACATTTCAACAGTGAGATGAGTTTCAGAGTCAGCTGGAATGAGATTTTTACGCTGGTTTGTTGAGAAATGCCTAGTTTGATTGCAAAGGTTTTATTTTTAACGCACTGGAGACTGAGCCTTTTTCGAGTCAACATTCACTTAAGTCTGAAGTTTTTGAGGGTATTTCAAAAAATCAAAGACACTTCCTCAAAGTATATTGTCAACATTTTTACACATACTACAGGTCTAAGTCATTATAAAAGGATGCAAGAGCCAGAAAGCCATTACCTTTTACAGCTTTTTTATAATAATCCAAAATTGTGCTGTAATTTGATGTTCGCCTAAACTTTTAGATGCCATGTTTTGTTAAAAAATAAAAAAAGCCAAATAATTTAATAAAAAAATGTCTTGTGCATTTTGTTTGTTATCTTTTGCATTTGTTATAAGATCAGGGCAGCAATAAGAATGATGAAATTAGATAAAGCAACAGTGTAATTTTTAGAAGCACTTGAAGGCTATGTGATTGATAAAATAACATTACTCAAAAAAAATCTATGACACAGGTCATATTCCACCAGACATCTCCAAATCTATATTTACAGCACTGCCAAAGAAACCAGGGCAACAGAGTGTGAATTGCATAGAATGATCAGTTTTAGGAGTAATATCACCAAAATACTTTTTAAGAATCATCATGATGTGAGTCAGAAACAAAATCAAACCAGAAATAGCAGAGGAACAGAGTGGAGAGAAAAGGTAAAAACAATTACAATCCACACCCTTTGATCTATAATTCAACCAGCTCTGGAAGTACAAAAAGAGGTACATCTGTGCTGTATGGACTACACCAAGGTATTTGACAGAGTAAGACATGATGAGATAATCACATAACCTCCACAGTTGAAGATAGATGGAAAAGATCTACAAATATCAAAAATATGTACTGGGAACAAACAGCAGCAATGCAAGTTGATGGGGAAATCAGCACATTTAAAAAAAAAAAATGCATGGTGTCACAAACGGATGTGCCCTTTTCCTAGACCTTTTCTCTCCCTACAGTGAAATTATAATGCGAAACCTGGAAGGATATCCAGGAATTAAAGTGAATTGCACAATGTAAACAACTTGAAATATACTGATGATACTGTATTAATTCCAGAAAATAAAGAAGATTTGCAACAGTTATTAGACATCGTTGAAGAAGAAAGCAGAAGAAAGGATTGGAATTAAATAGCAAAAGAACAGAAGTGATGGTGGTCAGTGGAAGATCAACATATTTATTAATGAGAATAAACTCAAGCAAAGGAATCAATTCAAATTCAATTTCAAGTGATGGACGCAACTACACTGAAATTGCATCAATAATTATTAGCGCAAGCAAAATAGAGTTTACAGAGAATGAATCAATACTAACAAATAACCAAATCTCGATTCACACAAGAAGAAGAGCCCTGAAATGCTATATTGAACTTAGTTTAATGTATGGATGCGAGGCATGGACAATTTCAAAATACTTACAAAAGAAACTGGAGACAACAGAAATGTGGTTCCTACAGAGAATGCTAGAATCTCATAGACTGCAAAGAAATCAATGGAGACAGTGTTATGAGAAGCTGACATAGCAATATCACTCAGAAATAGAATACACAAACAGGCAACCTTTTTCGGCCATGTGATGAAAAGACAGAAACTAGAACATCTTGTGACAAATGGAACTGTTGACGCAGGAGGGAAAAACTGCGTGAGAAGATGGATGGCCTAACAAAGTGGCTCAAAGTATGGCAAGTGACAGAAGAATTGAAAGCGACAAGGGATAGAGATGCATGGAAAGTCAAGATCTCCTACATTAAAGAGCACTGCACCTGATTGATTGATTGATGAGTTCAAAAGAGAATCCCCCCTTCTGTTGAACTAGATTTGAATACAGGCGTTGATCTTGTCATTTTACCAAATTTTCTCTTCTCTTTGCCTTTTATCATTTTTGTAGCGGTATTAAATCCATAGGTTGATGGCTTCTTTCAGTGTAACTACAATACCTCAAAAAGTTATAGCCAATAACTGGAAATACATTGCATGAAATGTAACAAGTGGTGACTGCACAGTAGGCCCAACGAGACTGTTCCCACAGCAAAATGCAAAAAAACTTTGGTCCATGTGTTCCCAGGGGATGTGAGAACTTGCTCAGCAGTAAGAAAAAACTGCTTGGACAGTTGCACAAGATGCTTCCAGTGTGTAAAAATCAACAAATCAATGCTGATGTTATAGCATACAACAATTAAACTGCCCATAACAATATTATTATACTAGTGGATAGAAAGAAAATTTGAGTTTAAAACTTCAATAGACGATGGAGTTTTTCTGAAATGATAAGTAAAACTGATTGTACCAGTACAGTCAATCATTTATTTAAATGCAGCGTTATGCAAGGTCTAAAAAGATGAAATATGCATATATCAAGACATTCCAATAAGGTATAAGATCCACATACTATACATAGACAGATAAATAATTTCATGAAAGGCTAAAAAAAAAGAGATTGTTTAAATAGATTCATAGGCAGACAACATTTTTCAAAATATTTCCCTATCTTCCCTCTCTCTCTTCCCCGTCCTTCTTCTTCCTATTCTTCTCATTCTGACTAAAGGTTATCTTTTTTAAATTCCATTTCAAATTTTATTTCAACCCATCTTATCTCATTGCTTCACTATTGTCTTGAACATGTCTTTTTCTGAAAGTTAATTAATCTCTCAGTCAATCTGTGCCACATGCTGGCATTGAGAATACAAATACCTTACTCTGCAAAAAAAAAAAAAAAACAACCAATGCAACTTGACTTACTCGGGATTGTTCCACTCAAGTCTACACAATGTGGTCTCCTTTAGCTGTCTCCACATTCCAAAAAACTTTGAATAATTCATAGCGCAATAAATGGCACCCGTTATCTCTTTAAAGTCTTCAAGGTTCCTTCCTCTTTTCTGCATTCTGTTTAAGTTGAAAAAAACAAAAAAACAAATAGGTGTCATTATTTTATTCTTATTTTTTTTCATAAATTTAGCAAAAAGTAAAAATTATGCAAAGTTTCTTTCTTTAGTATGTTTCCAATTTTTGTGCCAGTAACTGTAAACATTATTTCTTGAATTATAAACCAAGAGCTCTGGTTAAAGTAACTTATGAAATGTCTAATAAGCCTTAATCATGGTTGCTTGTGTCAGAATCACTCTGCAGCAGATTTATTGTTTAGATGAGCATATTTATGGACTTTTTCCATTTTATTTTCTTTCATGACTTAAGACCTTTTTAATTTGAGCATTATATTCTCTGCAGTGAAAACCTTGGTATATTTTCCTTTTCATACCATACTTGGCAGCTGCATTGTGAAAGGCAAAGGCCAGAACCCAGACAGCATCACAGGCCATAGGGGCCTCAGGGTAGCCTGTGATGTGATGAGATTGGTGTCAGGTGTGTTGAACTGCTGGGTAGTCTGAAAGAGAAAATTATGGGTGGAATAAGGTAGGCTTACACAGAGAGGAAGAGAGGAGGAGGAAGGAAATGTTCTAATATTCATCTTTTTTCGGATTATCTGAAGGAATTAATGACTCACAGCTCTAGCAATAATTTTTGAATAGTGTGATTTAAGAAACAAAACCATGCAAGAATACTATGACAGGATAACAGTAAAGAGCCTCTATCTTCTGTTTTTCAAATGAGATGGATAAACTCATGCTCCATAGTCTGTGCTAAGCAAAAAAAAAAATTATACTAATGCAGTATAATGGTTTCAATACTTTTCCTCAACTTTCAGGCTAGCATCCACCTTGCGTGCTTCTGTGCTGTTTGAACAGTCTCCTCTGTCACATAGCATGCCTAAATCTGTTTCTAAAATACTTGGAAAACTCAGGGGACTGAAATTCTGAAATTCTATAACATAAAGAGAGAGTATCTAACAGACCTGAAGGAGACCCAAAGCCTAAAATCAATCTTATGAAATCCTACCTTCTCCACTCTACTTACCATGCCAACTTGTCATGTGATTGGTCTCTTATTTCACTTAGCATGCCTAAATCTGTTTCTAAAATACTTGGAAAACTCAGTGGACTGAAATTCTGAAATTATATAACATAAAGAGAGGCTATCTAACAGATATGAAGGAGACACAAAGCCTAAAATCAATCTTATGAAATCCTATCTTCTCCACTCTATTTACCATGCCAATGTCTGTCATGCTTGGCTTCTGCTGTAGATGATAGACTGTGGTGAAGTCACCCTCAAGGGTCTCCTCTAGTTGCTCCAAGGTTCATATGTGGCGATTGTCCTTGACCTTGTACTGATTGTCTGGGTACCAACCAATGATGAACCACACATACTTCTCTTCATAAAGTTCTTTTTACACGCCTGGGAAGATCAAATGAGTAAGAATACAATGATACAGTGACATCATTGACAGAGTGATCTTTCATATGGTTTTTATAATGACTAATGACTTTATTGATTGGTATAGCTTTTTTAAAAAGGGATATTTTTTTGTTTCGTTTTGCCTAACCAATTGATCACCTTCAGACAAGGCATAGCAGAGGAAGTAAGACCCAAAACTCATCCAAGGAAAGAAATTCCCCACAGTTCTGAAAGCAAATGCTCTACAAAATACCAGATTTAGTGTTCTGAGCAAACTTCTGGAGTACATATAATGCAGTGAGTGTGAAAGTTATGGTGGGATATTGAAAAGAATTCAAGATACTTGTCAACCCAGCTCATTCAATTGAGTATTGTGGGGTTTGAGTTGGCCTAGCTTTGGGTGAATTTACCTCAGATGTGTAGCATGAACACGGAGGCGATGAACATAAGAGACATGACAAGGACGGGAACAGGTCCACTGTGAAAAGAAGGGAAAAAAAATCATGGCATGAAATAAGGGCATAGTCCATACATGTGTTGACATTTTAAATGAAAAGCAATGAAACTTAAGAACTTATCACAATTTTTTTGTTGCTTTATTTCCACAAAGGAGCTCGTTCTACCAAAGGAATGTCCTTAACTTCTCAATGCAAAAGCAATTATTAGACAAGGGATACTAAATTATGAATACATGTACTGTCCGGTGATAATGACGAGGTAACCAGATTTATCAGTAACAAGTCTCATAACAGTGGCACAGGTCAAAAAACCACGTTGTCTGATGAATAATAACAAGGGGTGTCAACACCAAAACTCTATTAAATACTTCATCCCTTTTTTCTTGCATAGATTGCAAAAGCTGTTATCGTTTACTTTTATATTGATGTATCACTTAAAGGAGTTGTGCTAAATTGAGGCTCACTTGAGGGATGCATAAAAAAATTAGAGATGGAAGTGGGATTATCACAATTTTCCTCTATATCCCTTTTACCAATCATGAGCTCAGTGCTATCAAGTATGCATCTTATCGTATGTCCATTTTCAGGCCCACTCAAATTTTATCCCAGTTTTAGAAGGGGATAAAATTAAATGCTGTGGTTTGCCTTGAAAATTATCAAGATTAATGCCCCTGTTTGTTACATATACAGATAAAGGAGGATTCGCCGGTTTAATTTAGTCACAGTGAGCCTGCAAATATTCAAACTGACTTTACTCAAAATTGCGAAACTGGAGATACAGCAATGTAGCACTGGGCTCGCATAATGGTGACCTAGCAGTTGTGAACCACTTGACTGTCAAGAACAAAATTTGTGGTTGTTAGTAAAATTGTGACGAAAAAAAAAATACTCAACAAGTAAAAACCACAATATTTTTTTTACTTTTTTTCAAGGGGAATAATCTATCTGATCATCAATACAAACAGTGTTAAGCCGTTACTTCCCTTTGACTACTCTGTATTTGTCAAACTTATGGGAGGGCTAGATTTTGGTTATACAGTCTAATGTTTAAGCTAAAATGCTACGTTACTCTCCGGTAGAGTTTTGATTGAGATGCATAAGATTTTTGTTTTTTTACAATTTTTAAAAACGCCCAAAAATGCCCAGCCATAGGCACTCAAATTATATCCAGACCCTCAGCCGCAAGTGAGTTAAATTTAAGCTTCACTAGCAAACTACTAGTTGAACTTTTGTTTGAGAAAATATGAGGGAAAAAATTAACTAGAGTTTGTTGCCTGATTTTCCCACAATATCTTTCAGTAGAAAATCAAATGCTTTGAATTTTGCAACAAATAAGGGTACAAAAGAGAAGTTCCACTGCATAATTTTATCAGTTCCTGAACCGCTTTCAGGTAAAAACTTCAATGCAAATTTAATTTCAACTTCTGTTGAGCCCCATAAAGATTTCCTGTATGAAATTTATCCTCATCCCTGCATAGAAACCTGAACCTTTACAAAGGCTGTCAAGTGAATTGCTTGCTTTGCTCTATGATGTAAAAAAAGAGAAACACAGAATATCTCTGATGTGTAAAATGTCTTCCTTGTTTTCCTGGGAATCTTACTTGGAAATGCACAAGAGAAGAGAAGTATGGCTTTATTAAAGGTTGTACCATAGCTTGTGCCTGACACTGACCTCAGCTATTTGCTTTTTGAGCTGTTCATTCTCATTTAGATTCCTCTGGTGTCTCTCCTCTTCTTCCTGACTGACCAGGGAAGCAGTCAGACTCTTTACCATCTGACCATCCCTCTTTGGATGTTGCAGGATTTCTTTCATCTAGTCAGAAGGAAGGCATTTTTTTTGTGCAAATGTTAGAGAAATTTGTTGCAGATGTAGCAGCATTTCAAAAAGAGAGAGGGCAGATTCCCCAAAATCATAGAAAGACATAGGTTTCAGGTAAGACAGGCATATATACATTGAGATTTGGATTCAAAATACCTGGGTATAGCCTGGAAGATAGCAAACTAGGTTTGCTATTGTTTTAAGACTTATTACTTTTTTTCTTTTAGACAATAAGAATTCTGCAAAGCACTGAAATAAGTCTGAGAAGCATATTATTGTGTTTTCAATTTATACTGCAACATTTTGCCCCTTCTGAGGATCTTCTTTGCAACTAACAATGATTATCAGACATACCATCATTGTCATTTATCTATTCTGTTTTAGATGTTCATGGATTTTGCTAGTAATTTATGATGAAGAATAAACTTTCCAGATCAAATTTGCAAGGGCACCTAGTAAAACACCTTTAGAAAACTTCTTTTGTAAGGGGTGTGATGACTAAATATCTTTGTTGCTGACTTCAGTTTCTACCAAAGAAAATATATATATGGAAGGTAATAAGCTTGTTTGGCATCTTATAGGTAAAAAGCCATTTGCTTTAAAATACTGGATTTTTCTAAAACACAGTTTAAAGGTAAACACCCACATGGAGTGCCGACTATATTTACTGAAACATTGCAAATATTTGCTACAATGTAAACACTTTCAAAGAGCCCTAATTTTGGAAAAATGTGGACCAAAATTTGTATACATATTACAGACTTAATCAGAATAATAAGATGCAAGAACCAAAAAGTCCATTCCTTTTATAGTTTTTTTTTTATGATTATCTACAATTATGCTATAATTTGATGTTCACCAAAACTTTTAGATGCCATGTTTCACAAAAAAAAAAAAAAGAAAAAAAGCAAACCAAATTATTTAATAAAAACATCTTGTGCGTATTCTTTGTTATTTTTTGCATTTGTTGTGAGATGCGGGCAGCAATAAGAAAGATGAAATTAAACAAATCAACAGGCCCAGGCAGTACATGAGTGGAACTTTTAGAGGCACCTCAAGACTAAGGAATTGATACCACCACAACATTACGCAGCGAAATTTATGACAAAGGTCAGATTCCACCAAATATTTCTAAATCCATATTTATAGCACTGCCAAAAGAAACCAGGGATAAGAGAGTGTGAATAGCATATAATGAATGATTTTATGAGTGATATTACCAAAAAACTTTTAAGAATCATCATGATGCAAGTCAAAACAGCAGAGGAACACTGTGCATGGGAAATGTACAGAAATGCAATCCACACTCTTGAACTATAACAAGCTCTGAAAGTACAAAAAGAGGTAAACCTGTGCTTCATTGACTGTACAGAGGCATTTGACAGAGTACAACAAGATGAGATAATAAGACAACCAACACAGTTGAAGATAGATGGAAAAGATCTATGAGTGATCAAAAACATGCACAGGGAACAGACAGCAGCAATGCAGGTTGATGGGGAAATCAGCTCATTAAAAAATTAAAGCATGGTGTCAAACAAGGATGTGTGCTTTCCCCCAGACCTTTTCTCTCCCTACAATGAAATTATTATGCAAAACCTAGAAGGATATCCAAAAATTAAAGTAGGAGGGTACAACGTACACCACTTCAGATACGCTGCTGCTCTATTAATTAGACATCATCGAAGAAGAAAGCAGAAAGAAAAGGTTTGAAATGAAGAGCAAAAAGATAGAAGTAATGGTGGTCAGTCCAAGCAATGAGTGTCCACACATCAACATCTTTAATAAAAGGAATAAACTCAAGCAAAGGAATCAATTCCAAATCTTGTTTACTTTAATATCAAGTGATGGACGTAATTTTCACTGAAATTGCATCATTTCTACAGTTACTTCCCCTTTCCTACTTCTCCTTCTGATGGGATGCATGATGCTGCATTAGTGTTTTAGATTTATTTAAAAGATTTCATGTGATTGCTGAGTGATTAAATCTTGGCTGAAAGCATTCAGTCCTTTCACATGGACTGAGAATCCCATCAGAAGGAGAAGTAGGAAAGGGGAGGGAGGGGAGGGGAGCGGGGGGAGGGAGAGAGAGAGAGAGAGAGAGAGAGAGAGAGAGAGAGAGAGAGAGAGAGAGTAGGACGAGTGACAGAAGCACTGAAAGTGATGAGGGATAGAGATGTGTGGAAAGTCATTATTGCCTATGCTAAAGGGCACGGCACCTGATTGATTGATTGATTGATGAGTTCAAAAGACAATTTTCCCTTCTGCTGAACTAGATTTGGATACAGGCGTCCATCTTGCCATTGTGCTAAATTTCCTTTCTCTTTATCTTTTATCATGTTTGTACTGGTATTAGATATAGAGGTGTAACTATAATAACTCAACGCCCACTTTGGAAATACTTTGTATGAAACGAAACAAACTGTGACTGCACAGTTGGCCCTACAAGACTGTTCCCATAGCAGCTGCAAGCATAGTTATTGTCCAAAAACTTTGGTTCATGTGCTATCACGGGTGTGGGAACCTGCTCAGCAGGGAAAAAAATGCTTGGACAGTTGCATCAGACGCTTCCAGTGTGTAAAAATCAACTGATCAATGCTGCTTTTATGGTATACAAAAATTAAAATGTAATATCAATACCTCTGGAATTATGATGAGGCCCATGGACAGGAAGCTGCACCACACAATGGCCAGAGAGACTAACTCAAAAGTCGTGTTTTCCTGATTGCTGAAGATGGACCGGATTGGGGCACTAATAACATACAGCACCTGTAATGTTTCACATAAGCAAAATTCTCATTTAATTTAATGTTAAGAAGCACCCTGTTAAACACTTCTTCACAAAATACTTGAGCTTACAAAAAAACGACAAAAAATTAATAGTACTCTGAAATACAGGCTTATCCAAGCCAGTTCAATAAAAAAAAATTCTAAAGTGCTAAAATGTGACTTGTGCATGCTGAAATATACTAAATTTATTTTGATTTTTTAAATATATTCATAAATTATTGTTTAGACAAAAATCTGAAGTTTTAAAGAAATAAACAGCTAAAGTGTTCAGTTATATAACTCTCTTGAGAAGCCTAAAGTGAAATATCAAGTTCAAAATGCTTATTAAATTTCGATAAAGCTGTTTTTAATTCTTCCGGCTTCCCTCCTTCGTCCTATCTTTGAATTCTTCAAATATAATTTTTCTCTAAGAAAGATTTTCAATCTTGATACCTGAGGTTTTTTGTTTAAAAATATTTGAAAATGTTCAAAGTCTAGTAATATATAAACTAAGCATATCTTAAACAAAAAGCAAGCAGCAACATAAAAAATATACATTGTGATATTTAAAAAAAAAAAGTAAACTGGCCATTTTTTTTCCATCTCATTTACAAGACAGCTCAACATGTCTTCATAATGCGGGAAAATTTGATAACAATGCCAATACTTCGAAAATGTTTGTGCTATAAAAATTTGAAATTGATTCCACACAACTTGGCAATCTGGTATGAATTTGATGCCTACTTATGTTTTTAAATAAAGAAAACTACAAAAAATGACTGAGTATTTGTCCCCTCCATTGTTGGAACTGAATGACTCTTCCTTATAATTAATAAGAGTCACTGAGAGTTTTTAAACAGGATTCCTCAATAAAAATCCATCCTTAAAATTAATGAGAGTCACTGAGAGTTTTTAAACAAGATTCCTCAATAAAAATCTATTTAAAAAAAGTACCAGCTTAGTTAGCTTATGTTATTTACACAACTGCTGCTTTCTATATTTTCTCAACAGCCAAAAACCTTGAGGATTCCAAGAAAGCCCTTTACTTTCTAATTTATTGTAAATGTATATAAAAATTGAAAGGAATGAAATTGCTTCTGGTTACTCGCCACAACATTGTAGATGCTGATTCAAACAAATCTGAAGCCATTGACCTGTTAAAGCATCACACCCTGGGTCTAATAGGCCAGGAAGATGAGCAAGATACCCTGTAGCCAAATACCACACTTGGACGCAGTGAACAAATCACAGATGAAAGTTGATAACAGAGTCTAGGATTATGAACACAGATCTTGTTGATGGAGTCAATCTGTTAGAAGGTATTGTGATCAGCACAGCATGGATTATTTGAGTTTGAAACTGCCATAGACTAGGAAGTTTTTCTAAATTGATAAGCAAAACTGATTGTACCAGTACAGTCAATCATCTATTCAAATGCAAAGTCAAAGATCATGCAAGGTCTAAAAAATTAAAATATGCATATATATCAAGACATACCAATGAGGTATAAGATCTACATACTATACATAGACACATAAATATTTTCATAAAATATTATACAAAAAAAGAGAGACTGTTGAAAAAGATTTAAAGGCAGACAAAATTTTCAAATCATTATAAAAAATATTTATCTTCTTTCCTCTATCTCTTTGACATCCTTTTACTTCCTGTTATTCCCATCTTTCTTTACTATTTCTTCTCATGACAAAGTGTTGAATGTGAATAAAGATTATATTTCTATGTCTTTTCAAATCTTGACCATGTGGTTTTTTTTCCTGAAAATTTTATTAAGCTGTGTCACGCACTAGCACCGAGTATGCAAATACAAAACCTCTGCAAAAAAGGGAAACTAGTACAAGTGGACTTACTGGTGAATTGTTCCACCTGGGTCCATGCAATGTGGTCTCCTTTCGGTGTGAAAGCAACATTTCCCACATTCCTAGCGATTTTGTAGAATTCATAGCACAATAAATGGCGTCCATTATCTCTTCAAAGTCTTCAAGCTTATCCCTCTTTCCTCCAATCTGGTTCAGTTGAAAAAATAAATAAGTGTCATTATTGTATTTTTATTTTTTTTCTTTAAAGTTTAGCAAAGAGTAAAAAATTATGTAAAGTTTCTTTTGTCCGTATATTTTCCTAATTCTGTGCCAGAAACTGTTACACTGTTTCTTCAGTTATAAACCATGAGCTCTAGTTAAAAGTACCTTATGAAATGTCTAATA
>JAWDGP010000185.1:0-13529 GCA_033675545.1 Elysia crispata | reverse complement strand
ACATTCCTCAAGGTGCCCCATCTAGACCACCATTCCTCAAGGTGCCCAATCTATAAAATCATTTCTCAAAGCGCCCCATCTATACATTCATTCTTCAAGGCGCCCATCTAAACCATCATTCCTCATTGTGCCCCATCTAGACCATCATTCCTCAAGGCGCCCAATCTAGACCATCATTTCTCAAGGCGCCCCATCTAAACCATCATTCTTCAAAGCGCCCATTCTAGACCATCATTCTTCAAGGCGCCCCATCTAGACCATCATTCTTCAAACCTCCCCATCTAGACCATCATTTTCAAAGCGCCCCATCCAGACCATCATTCTTCAAAGCGCCCCATCTAGAACACCATTCCTCAAAGCGCCCCATCTAGACCATCATTTCTCAATGTGCCCCATATATACCATCTTTTCTCATAGCGCCACATCTAGACCATCATTCCTCAAGGCGCCCAATCTAGACCATCATTCCTCAAGGCGCCCAATCTAGACCATCATTCCTCAAGGCGCCCAATCTAGACCATCATTCCTCAAGCCGCCCAATCTAGACCATCATTCCTCAAGGCGCCCCATCTGGACCACCATTCCTCAAGGCGCCCCATCTAGACCGACATTCCCGAAGCGCCCCATCTAGAACACCATTCCTCAAGGCTTCCCATCTAGACTATCATTCCTAAAAGCGCCTGATCTAGGCCACCATTCCACAAGCGTCCCATCTAGACCACCATTCCTCAAGGCGCCCCATCTAGACCATCATTCCTCAAGGCGTCCCATCTAGACCACCATTCTTCAAGGCGCCCCATGGAGACCACAATTCCTCAAGGCGCCCCATCTAGACCATCATTATTCAAGGCGCCCCATCTAGACCACCATTCCTCAAGGTGCCCCACCTATAAAATCATTTCTCAAAGCGCCCCATCTAGACTAACATTCCTCAAGGTGCCCCATCTACACAAACATTCCTCAAGGTGCCCCATCTAGACCACCATTCCTCAAGGTGCCCCATATATAAAATCATTTCTCAAAGCGCCCCATCTATACCATCATTCTTCAAGGCGCCCATCTAAACCACCATTCCTCATTGTGCCCCATCTAGACCATCATTCATCAAGGCGCCCCGTTTCGACCATCATTCCTCAAGGCGCCCCATCTAGACCATCATTCCTCAAGGCGCCCCGTTTCGACCATCATTCTTCAAATCGCCCCTTTTCGACCATCATTCTTCAAAGCGCCCCGTTTCGACCATCATTCCTCAAGGCGCCCCATCTAGACCATCATTCCTCAAGGCGCCCCGTCTAGGCCATCATTTTTCAAAGCGCCCTATCTAGACCATCATTCTTCAAGGCGCCCATCTAAACCATCATTCCTCATTGTGCCCCATCTAGACCATCATTCCTCTAGGCGCCCCGTTTCGACAATCATTCCTCAAGGCGTCCCATCTAAACCATCATTCCTCAAGGCGCCCCATCTAGACAATCATTCTTCAAAGCGCCCTATCTAGACCATCATTTTTCAAAGCACCCCATCAAGACCAACATTCTTCAAAGCGCCCCATCCAGACCATCATTCTTCAAAGCGCCCCATCTAGAACACCATTCCTCAAAGCGCCCCATCTAGACCATCATTTCTCAATGTGCCCCATATATACCATCTTTTCTCATAGCGCCACATCTAGACCATCATTCCTCAAGGCGCCCAATCTAGACCATCATTCCTCAAGGCGCCGTATCTAGACCATCATTCCTCAAGGCGTCCCATCTAAACCATCATTCCTCAAGGCGCCCCATCTGGACCACCATTCCTCAAAGCGCCCCATATATACCATCTTTTCTCATAGCGCCACATTTAGACCATCATTCCTCAAGGCACCCAATCTAGACAATCATTCCTCAGGCGTCCCATCTAAACCATCATTCCTCAAGGCGCCCCATCTAGACACTCATTCCATAAGGCGCCCCATCTAAACCATCATTCCTCAAGGCGCCCCATCTAGACCATCATTCCCCAAGCGCCCCATCTTGACCACCATTCCTCAAGGCGCCCCATCTAGACCGTATTCCCCAAAAAGCGCCCCATCTAGACTTTCATTCCTCAAGCGTCCCATCTAGACCATCATTCCTCAAGGAGCCCCATCTAGATCACCATTCCTCAAGGCGCCCAATCTAGACCACCATTCCTCAGGTGCCCCATCTAGACCACCATTCCTCAAGGTGCCCCATCTAGACCACCATTTCTCAGGCCCATCTAGACTAACATTCCTCAAGGTGCCCCATCTAGACTACCATTCCTCAAGGTACCTCATCTATAAAATCATTTCTCAAAGCGACCCATCTATACCATCATTCTTCAAGGCGCCCATCTAAACCATCATTCCTCATTGTGCCGCATCTAGACCATCATTCCTCCAGGCGCCCCCCGTTCACCGATCATTCCTAAAGACGCCCCCATCTAGACCATCATTTTTCAAAGCGCCCCCATCTAGACCATCATTTTTCAAAGCGCCCCCATCTAGACCATCATTCTTCAAAGCGCCCCATCTAGAACACCATTCCTCAAGCACCCCATCTAAAACATTATTTCTCAATGTGCCCCATATATACCATCTTTTCTCATAGCGCCACATCTAGACCATCATTCCTCAAGGCGCACAATCTAGACCATCATTCCTCAGGCGCGAAATCTGGACCATCATTCCTCAAGGCGCCCAATCTAAACCAACATTCCCTCAAGTGTTCTAGACACTAAAATTCCTCAAGGGGTGCCCCACCTACTCCCCAGAAAATCATTCCTCAAGGCGCCCCATCTAGAAACTAACATTCCTCAAGGTGCCCCATCTAGACTACTATCATTCCTCAAGGGTGCCCCATCTAGACCTACTCATTCCTCAAGGCGCCCCCATCTAGGACCACCTACATTCCTCAAGGCGCCTTACCATCTAGACCATCATTCCTCAAGGCGCCCCATCAAGACCATTCCTCAAGCGGCGCCCCATCTAGACCTATCATTACTCAAGGGGCCCGATCTAGACTATCATTCCTCAAAGCGCCTGACTGATTCTTGAGACCACCATTCCTCAAGCGTCCCATCTAGACCACCATTCCTCAAGGCTGCGCCCCATCTAAACCATCATTCCTCAAGGCGTCCCATCTAGACCACCATCTCTTCTACAAGGCGCCCCATCCAGACCAATTTTCATTCTTCTTCAAGGCGCCCCATCTAGAATCCATCATTATTCAAGGCGCCCCATCTAGACCATCATTTCTCAAAGCACCCCATCTAGACCACCATTCCTCAAGGTGCCACATCTATAAAATCGTTTCTCAAAGCGCCCCATCTAGACCATCATTCCTCAAGGTGCCTCATCTACACTAACAATCCTCAAGATGCCCCATCTAGACCACCATTCCTCAAAGCGCCCTATCTATAAAATCATTTCTCAAAGCGCCCCATCTAGACTAACATTCCTCAAGGTGCCCCATCTAGACCACCATTCCTCAAGGTGCCCCATCTAGACCACCATTCCTCAAGGTGCCCCATCTATAAAATCATTTCTCAAAGCGCCCCATCTATACCATCATTCTTCAAGGCGCCCATCTAAACCACCATTCCTCATTGTGCCCCATCTAGACCATCATTCATCAAGGCGCCCCGTTTCGACCATCATTCCTCAAGGCGCCCCATCTAGACCATCATTCTTCAAAGCGCCCCGTTTCGACCATCATTCTTCAAAGCGCCCCGTTTCGACCATCATTCTTCAAAGCGCCCCGTTTCGACCATCATTCCTCAAGGCGCCCCATCTAGACCATCATTCCTCAAGGCGCCCCGTCTAGGCCATCATTTTTCAAAGCGCCCTATCTAGACCATCATTCTTCAAGGCGCCCATCTAAACCATCATTCCTCATTGTGCCCCATCTAGACCATCATTCCTCTAGGCGCCCCGTTTCGACCATCATTCCTCAAGGCGCCCCATCTAGACCATCATTCTTCAAAGCGCCCCATCTAGACCATCATTTTTCAAAGCACCCCATCTAGACCAACATTCTTCAAAGCGCCCCATCCAGACCATCATTCTTCAAAGCGCCCCATCTAGAACACCATTCCTCAAAGCGCCCCATCTAGACCATCATTTCTCAATGTGCCCCATATATACCATCTTTTGTCATAGCGCCACATCTAGACCATCATTCCTCAAGGCGCCCAATCTAGACCATCATTCAACAAGGCGCCCAATCTAGACCATCATTCCTCAAGACGCCCAAACTAGACCATCATTCCTCAAGGCGCCCCATCTGGACCACCATTCCTCAAGGCGCCACATCTAGACCATCATTCCCCAAGCGCCCCATCTAGAACACCATTCCTCAAGGCGTCCCATCTAGACAATCATTCCTCAAGGCGCCCCATCTAAACCATCATTCCTCAACGCGCCCCATCTAGACCATCATTCCTCAAGGCGCCCCATCTAAACCATCATTCCTCAAGGCGCCCAATCTAGACCATCATTCCCCAAGCGCCCCATCTAGAACACCATTCCTCAAGGCGCCCCATCTAGACAATCATTCCACAAGGCGCCCCATCTAGACAATCATTCCTCAAGGCGTCCCATCTAAACCATCATTCCTCAAGGCGCCCCATCTAGACAATCATTCCTCAAGGCAACCCATCTAAACCATCATTCCTCAAGGGGCCCCATCTAGACCATCATTCCCCAAGCGCTCCATCTAGACCACCATTCCTCAAGGCGCCCCATCTAGACCATCATTCCCCAAGCGCCCCATCTAGAACACCATTCCTCAAGGCGTCCCATCTAGACAATCATTCCTCAAAGCGTCCCATCTAGACCATCATTCCTCAAGGCGCCCCATCTAAATCACCATTTCTCAAGGCGCCCAATCTAGACCACCATTCCTCAAGGTGCCCCATCTAGACCACCATTCCTCAAGTTGCCCCATCTAGACCACCATTCCTCAAGGTGCCCGATCTAGACCACCATTCCTCAAGGTGACCCATCTAGACTAACATTCCTCAAGGTGCCCCATCTACACTAACATTCCTCAAGGTCCCCAACCTATAAAATCGTTTCTCAAAGTGTCCCATCTAGACCATCAGTCCTCAAGGCGCCCCATCTAGACGATCATTCCTTAAGGCGCCCCATCTAGACTATCAGTCCTCAAGGCGCCCCATCTAGACCACCATTCCTCAAGGCGCCCCATCTAGACCAACATTCCTCAAGCGCCCCATCTAGACTATCATTCCTCAAGGCGCCCCATCTAGACCATCATTGCTCAAGGGGCCCCGATCTAGACTATCATTCCTAAAAGCGCCTGATCTAGACTATCATTCCTGAAGGGGCCTGATCTAGACCATCATTCCTCAAGGCGCCCCATCTATACCACCATTCCTCAAGCGCCCCATCTAGACCACCATTCCTCAAGGCGCCCCATCTAGACCACCATTCCTCAAGCGCCCCATCTAGACCACCATTCCTCAAGGCGCCCCATCTAGACCACCATTCCTCAAGAGCCCCATCTAGACCACCATTCCTCAAGGCGCCCCATCTAGACCACCATTCCTCAAGGCGCCCCATCTAGACCACCATTCCTCAAGCGCCCCATCTAGACCACCATTCCTCAAGGCGCCCCATCTAGACCATCATTCTTCAAGGCGCCCCATCTAGACAACCATTCCTCAAGCGCCCCATCTAGACCACCATTCCTCAAAGCGCCTGATCTAGACCACCATTCCTCAAGCGCCCCATCTATACCACCATTCCTCAAGGCGCCCCATCTAGACCACCATTCTTCAAGGCGTCCGATCCAGACCACCATTCCTCAAGGCGCCCCATCTAGACCATCATTCCTCAAGGTGCCTCATCTACACTAACATTCCTCAAGGTGCCCCATCTAGACCACCATTCCTTAAGGTGCCCCATCTATAAAATCATTTCTGAAAGCGCCCCATCTATACCATCATTCTTCAAGGCGCCCATCTAAACCATCATTCCTCATTGTGCCCCATCTAGACCATCATTCCTCAAGGCGCCCCGTTTCGACCATCATTCCTCAAGGCGCCCCATCTAGACCATCATTTTTCAAAGCGCCCCATCTAGACCATCATTCTTCAAAGCGCCCCATCTAGACCATCATTCTTCAAAGCGCCCCATCTAGAACACCATTCCTTAAAGCGCCCCATCTAAACCATCATTTCTCAATGTGCCCCATATATACCATCTTTTCTCATAGCGCCACATCTAGACCATCATTCCTCAAGGCGCACAATCTAGACCATCATTACTGAAGGCGCCCAATCTAGACCATCATTTCTCAAGGCGCCCCATCTGGACCACCATTCCTAAAGGCGCCCCATCTAGACCATCATTCCCCAAGCGCCCCATCTAGAACACTATTCCTCAAGGCGCCCAATCTAGATCACCATTCCTCAAGGTGCCTCATCTAGATCACCATTCCTCAAGGTGCCCCATCTAGACCACCATTCCTCAAGGTGACCCATCTAGACTAACATTCCTCAAGGTGCCCCATCTACACTAACATTCCTCAAGGTCCCCAACCTATAAAATCGTTTCTCAAAGTGTCCTATCTAGACCATCAGTCCTCAAGGCGCCCCATCTAGACTATCATTCCTCAAGGCGCCCCATCTAGACCATCATTCCTCAAGGCGCCCTTTCTAGACCAATATTCCTCAAGGCGCCTGATCTAGACCATCATTCCTCAAGGCCCCTGATCTAGACTATCATTTCTCAAGATGCCCGATTCCGACTATTATTGATCAAGTTGCCTGATCTAGACTATTATTCCTGAAGGGGCGTGATCTAGACTATCATTTCTCAAGGTGCCCCATCTAGACTATCATTGCTCAAGGTGCACCATCTACACTATCATTGCTCAAGGTTCCCCATCTAGACTATCATTGCTCAAGGTGCCCCATCTAGACCATTATTCCTCAAGGCGCCCCATCTAGACCACCATTCCTCAAGGTGCCCCATCTAGACTATCATTGCTTAAGGTGCCCCATCTAGACTATCATTGCTCAAGGTGCACCATCTAGACTATCATTGCTCAAGGTACCCCATGTAGACCACCATTCCTCAAGACGCCCGATCTAGAGTAGACCATCATTCCTGAAGGTGCCCCATCTAGACAATCATTGCTTAAGGTGCCCCATCTAGACTATCATTGCTCAAGGTGCACTATCTAGACTATCATTGCTCAAGGTGCACCATCTAGACTATCATTGCTCAAGGTACCCCATGTAGACCACCATTCCTCAAGACGCCCGATCTAGAGTAGACCATCATTCCTGAAGGTGCCCCATCTAGACAATCATTTCTTAAGGTGCCCCATCTAGACTATCATTGCTCAAGGTGCACCATCTAGACTATCATTCCTCAAGGTACCCCATGTAGACCACCATTCCTCAAGGCGCCCGATCTAGAGTAGACCATCATTCCTGAAGGTCTCCATCTAGACTATCGAACAGTGCATCTTTTAGAAATAATTCTATCTTCCAGCGACAAGTCATTGTTCGGGGAGTAGACCCGTTACCTCAGTGTTAAGCATTGTTCAACTGACACTAACAGCAGTCTGACTCAACGAGCCATGAAGTTGCGGTGATCCATTGTTCATCCTTCTACTTATACTACTACTAGTACTAGCTCTGTGTTTGAGACCATCCTTACTATAGTGAAGTCGAAGTAGCAAGCAGTAGTGAGTACCTGCGGCTGAGGGTATCAAGTCTCAGGTAAGTGGCATAGAAAGTAGATTTTAACTCTTGGCTAAGGTAGATGCACAAATTATAAACTTAAGTGGGGATGAATTGAGAAAATTGATAGATGATATGATGTATAGAGACAGAGAAGACAAAGAAACCGAATTAGAGAGGAAACGGGAAAGCAATCTGTTATTAATTGGAGAGAAAGACATGAAAACGCTCAGAAAAAAGCTGAGAAAGAAAAAATTGAATTAAAAATGTGCCTCATTGAAAAAAAAAGCAGAGCTATTGTGCCTAAAGCCAGCGGAAAGGGGGCAGAGATGACAAATAACAGAACAGGACAGGCTAAAGCGCCGAAATTACCTGAGTTTAGGGAGGGTAGAGACGATATAGAAAGCTATTTGTTGCGGTTTGAGAGGTTCACAGCCTCTAATAATCGGTCACGGGTTGATTGGGCCATCCATTTGAGTGCCTTGCTCAGTGGGAAAGCACTTGATATGTACAGTCGGCTCAACGAGGCGGAGTCGAATGATTACGATATTGTTCAGAAAGCCTTGCTTACGAGGTACAACTTTACCAGCGAGGGCTTCAATAAGACGTTCAGAACCAGTCGTCC
The DNA here is from genome assembly GCA_033675545.1 of Elysia crispata. Taxonomy (NCBI): domain Eukaryota; kingdom Metazoa; phylum Mollusca; class Gastropoda; family Plakobranchidae; genus Elysia; species Elysia crispata. The sequence continues at coordinate 5,188 of JAWDGP010000185.1, read as the reverse complement.
GGAGGTGGACGAGCGGATGAGTCAATTGAAGACCCGACTCGAAAATTACTTGACCAGTGGATGGAGCTGTCCGCGAGAGACAAAGAATTCACGGAAGACTGGAAGGACTTGCTCTACTATGAGCAAATCTTGAATTCGTGCGGGAAGGATCTGCGCACGTTCCTTTTAGAAAGGAAACCGAAACGTTTCTCAGAGCTTGTAACACTGGAGAGCAGTATATAGAGGCCCACCAAGAAGCTGCCATGTTTTCCAAAGGTCCGCCAGATAGAAAGCCTCATATAGAGGACAGAAGAACTAAATTAAATAAAGGAAAAAAAGAAGCACAGACATTCCACAATTCTGGAAAGATAGGCCACCAAGGTAAAGACTGCTGGAGGAAGGGAATTTCGAAGAATCCCCAGCTAAAAAATGCGAAATATGCAAAAAGATTGGCCGTTCCAAAGAAACTTGCTGGTCAAAACATAAAGCGCCGTCAGCCATTGTTACGGGATGCCCGACACACAAAGGTATACAGATGGAATGAGGATGCACACTTGTGCAGGTGTCTACAGCCGGCTCGCATGGGTGTGACCTCAGTGGAATGCCGGTAGCTGAGGGACATTTGAATAGAAAGAAGTGAACCACTTTACGAGAAAGCGGGTGCTCTTCCATGATCGTGAGTAGAGGACTAATAGACGGCACAGTGCCTCTCACAGGCTCTCAGTTTGTATGCTTTGCGGACGGTAGCATGAAGAGTCCTTACAGCTAGTGTTTACGTAGATTGTCCTTACTATCAAGGAAGAGCTGAGGCGGCCTTGCTCGAAGCTCCATTGTATGATGTAATTTTGAGAAATTAAAAAGGCTTTCGATGTCCAGAAATCCAGGTGGGTACCGGTACCAACGAAACTTCATGTGATGCCGCAGCGGCAGTTACTCGGGCATCGAAAAGGACAGAAACCAAGAGGTTGAGACCACCCGATCAGGTGGACCTTGGATTGTCCGTGGAAGAGCTAAAAGAGATGCAAAAAGAAGATCCGTCACTAGAACAGGCCAGGAAGTTCGCGCGAATCGGAGATGTTATCCATACAGGCAAACAAAACCAGTGTTGGTACTCATATCCGAAAGTGTTCTGGGGTGCCTATGAGACACTTCAAATCCCCCAACGTAGAACACGGTGACGTAATTTAACAGGTAGTCGTGCCCATGAGCCTGAGGACTAAAAGAATGACCTTAGGTCATGACAGTATCATGGCGGGACACTTAGCAGCGGAAAAGACAGCTAAAAGGATCTTGACTAATTTCTACTGGCCAAACCTGTGGGCTGACGTGACTCGCTATTGTCAATCATGTGATGTGTCTCAACGATCCACACCAAAAGGGCGAACGGCTAAAGTTCTGTTGGATAAAATGCCAATCATTGATCAACCATTACAAGGGTAGCCGCGGACTTGGTCGGACCGATACAACCTTCGTCAGAGGATATCGATAAAATTTGACTTTGGTCGACTTCAGCACCCGATATCCACAAGATGTTGCACTGAAATCGATCCGCACAAAAACTGTAGCGGAGGCTCTAGTAGAAATCTTGAGTCGCGTTGGCTTGCCAAATGAGATTTTGAACGATTGTGGTACTCAGTTTACTTCAGATTTGATGAAAGATGTTTGTCGTCTGCTTTCTATCAAACAGTTAACGACGACTCCTTAACATCCACAAGCAAATTGACTGGTCGAGCGCTTCAAACGGCATTATTAAATCAATTATCAAGAAATTGACCTCGAGATGAGGATAGATATCTCCCGGCAGCTTTATTGGCGTACAGAGAAGCTCCACAGGAATCCTTGAGGTTCGCTTTTTTGAGCTAATGTTTGGTACAACCGTGCGAGGTCCAATGGCAGTTCTACGAGAACTTTGGACCGGAAAGGCTGGCGATCCAGATGTGAAAACCACATTTCAATTCGTGTGGACCTCTAAGAAAGACTTAGGCAAACTGTGAATGCAGCAAAAAGAGAGTCTGAAGAACTCTGCATCCAAAATACAGACGGCATTTTTATTAAAAAAAAACAACAACAACAAAAAAAAAAACCACCTACGTTTAATGTCGGTGATCAAGTGCTCCTGTTGATTCCAAAAGCCAACAAGTTGCAAGTGTCCTGGCAAGGACCGCTCGAAGTAATCGAAGCTAAGGGAAACAACAACTACAAAATTAAACTTGGAGACAAGGAAAAAACATTTCACATCATATCAACATCCTGAAGCGCATCCACGAACGAGCAAGCGATGAGACTGACGAAACAGCACACAAAGAAGCAGCGGAGGCGTTGGAATGTGCAGTATCAGCCACCATTTCCTAGAAAGATGAAGTAGGTGAGATGGGTAGGCAGGAAGATCCAGAAGTTAGTTCTGACATCACCATTGAGACCTCAACATTCAGTCAATCAGAAACCCCAGAGGATGTTGATATTTACAGGGTTAGGCGCCATGTTAAAGCAAGAGCACGGTGGAGAGAAGTTCCCATTGGTATATCTCAGTCGCAAGTTGTCATCTCGTGAGCAACGGTGCTCTGTTTTGGAGAAAGAATGCTTGGCACTCATTTGGCTGGAAAAGGTTAACTTACCTTTGGGAATGGAGTTTATGACCGAGGCAGATCAATGCGCCATTACCATACCGAAACAAAGCTAAATCCGAAAACGGTAGGTTAATGAGATGGACCTTTCAAATGAAAAGTGTCAGAGGAAAGGATAACTATGGACCGGACTTCCTCAGCAGGAAGTGAACACATGCAATTGCCCATGTAGATATCTCATATCGCTTGTCTTGTAACCAAATAGAATGATGTACAATCAATTTTCTATGATGTTGTTCAGTTCTGTTTTATAATTTTGAAAAAAAAAATTGAGATTTTTGTTCTATGCGGGGACGTGACACGAAGTAGAGGCGTGAATGCGTAGGTATTAAGCCAGATAGGACAGCATCGATAGTTGGAGAGGTGCTAGTACCCGTTTTATGGTCAGGAGATTCGGGGAGCTGGGACAAAGGGTATCATTATTCGGCTTTCCCATCTAGTGGAGAAGAGGGGCGTAAGGATAAGGTTACTGGATTCTTTCGTATCAAGGAGGTTAACGTAGAATCTAGATAAACCTGGTCACACCCGTAGAAATCAGTGGCTCCAAGTTTAAGTACCACAGTAAAACTCTTGTTCGGGGAAAACGGGCTGGTCCGCCCTAAAAATATAAGTTCAACCATATAGTAGTGAGCAAAGTTAGGTAGAATCAGACGCTTCTGAAATCTCCCCAAAAGAAAAACGAAAACCCGTCGTGGTCTGCAACGTTGGAAACAGTAAGTAGCAGCGTTGTTAAATACTTGAATAAATTTTCAAGAAGATAATAGAAAGTATTGGACTTCAGATCCAATTTTAAAGTTGTCACCGTACAACTGTTTTTCTCTTCAGAGAGGCTGAGTGAGCTTTCCTGTCCGAGGTAAGTAGAATATCAGTTAATGCTTATTTAATATTTAAACGTTATTTTCTGTGACTCGGTAAAGTTAAAGCCTCTAGGGCTCACTCAAAAGTTTAATTGTGTAAGTATAGGATTGCTACATTACATGTTTTAAATATATAACTGATTTCAAGATTAAGCCATAGGCTACTCTTTGAATAGATGGAAGTGTGAACTCCTAAACCGAGAAGTTTATCTTACTAATTAAATTGAGGCTTATCTTTCTGAAGAAAGGATTGAAGTACAAATAAGTGCGAAGTTATTATAACAGGATATTTCATTTACTTCATTTAACTGTAAGTGTAAGTAGAGATAAATATCTGTGAGATGGAGTAATTGATAAGAGATTAGGCACTGCCAGCTGAATTACAAAGGTGGGTATAGTGTCTAAACACAGGGACTACACTAAATGCGATGCGCATAATAGTTCTAAATTTCAGCTGAAAGGACTGCTGTCGGTATTGGTGTCAATATCAGAGTCAGTATCAGAGTTGCTGTCACTATTGGTGTTGCTATCAGTATCGTTATTGCTGTCAGTGCTGCGAAGAGTGCTGTCACTGTTGTCGAGGGTGCAGAGAGTGTCAGTGTTGCGGAGAGTGCTGTCACTGTTGTCGAGGGTGCAGAGAGTATCAGTGTTGCTGTCAGTGCTGCGGAGAGTGCTGTCAGTGTTGTCGAGAGTGTAGAGAGTATCAGTGTTGTCAGTGCTGCGGAGAGTGATGTCAGTGTTGTCGAGAGTGCAAAGAGTATCAGTGTTGTCAGTGCTGCGGAGAGTGATGTCAGTGTTGTCGAGAGTGCAGAGAGTATCAGTGTTGCTGTCATTGCTGCGGAGAGTGCTGTCAGTGTTGTCGAGAGTGCAGAGAGTATCAGTGTTGCTGTCAGTGGTGCGGAGAGTGATGTCAGTGTTGTCGAGAGTGCAGAGAGCATTAGTGTTGCTGTCAGTGCTGCGGAGAGTGCTGTCAGTGTTGTCGAGAGTGCAGAGAGTATCAGTGTTGCTGTCAGTGGTGCGGAGAGTGATGTCAGTGTTGTCGAGAGTGCAGAGAGTGTCAGTGTTGCTGTCAGTGCTGCGGAGAGTGCTGTCGGTGTTGTCGAGAGTGCAGAGAGTATCAGTGTTGCTGTCAGTGCTGCGGGCAGTGCTGTCAGTGTTGTCGAGAGTGCAGAGAGTGTCAGTGCTGCGGAGAGTGCTGTCACTGTTGTCGAGGGTGCAGAGAGTGTCAGTGCTGCGGGGAGTGCTGTCAGTGTTGTCGAGAGTGCAGAGAGTGTCAGTGTTGCTATCAAGTTAAGGAGCACGTTGTTGATGCTGATACTGTCGCTGTCAATGTAACTGGTCCACGAAGCAGAGATAAGCCGCTGTCGTGATTGACAACTGCAGACGTGTTGCTGGTGAAGTGGGAGCTGTGTGGACATCGCCGCCATTGGAAGGACTGAAGCGTAATCAAAATAATACTGAGTCTTGAGAATTCTATGATTGATTTCTATAAACACGGACCAACTATTTTGTTTTTCCTCGGTACGAGCTAAGTTAATAAGGGATAAACTTTAAAGATGTAGTTTGAAATTAACTTATGTAATTGGATGAATTGTCTTATTCCTGACATTTAAACGCACGCTGTTTTTGTTTTGATATGTCATACTACTTTGTTCTGTCTTTGGCCAACTTTCTATACTTTCGTTGTTTAACCAAGCTTATAACCAATTATTAATTTTCTACATATAA
>JAWDGP010000184.1:370000-372500 GCA_033675545.1 Elysia crispata | reverse complement strand
CCAATATTAAGCGGAGCCCTTTTTTTTTTCTTTTTCTTTTTAATTTGAAATAACTCAGCTCAGGAACTCACACTTCCATAATAAGCTAAACATTTATGCTAAAACCGTAAAGTATAATGGAACCTTAATTTCAGGTATTGAGATCATCAGTCAGAATTCTAATCAGAGCGTGAAGCCCATTAATCTCGAGGCTCACGATTTCCCATTAGTCAAAGCTTATAGTAAACAGCTCGGTTTAGACCATCATTTTTCTTTAACTGAATCCCATAGCACATATGCCACTGGTTAGCTATTGGTGGCCCAGAACGAGGCGAGGCTAAGATCTTGATCCCTCTGTAAACTGTTCGACGTAATATTTCCAGTCTGTATAATGCAATCGAAGGGCTTGCGTTGCTCTGGGGACCCTCAGAGGTCTTAAAACCACTCAACCGTGACGGCCACTGAGCAGGAGGTGAGGACTGAGTACTAAAGGGTGAGGCAAGGTCGATCGGAGAGATGGAGCTGTCTTTACTAAGAGGACAAAAACAATGAGAGTTATAAACAGGGAGTGTCGAGGATACCAGTGGTGAAAGAAAGAGGGGAAGCTACGGAAAGAGGAAAAAAAAAAGGGAATTGATTTAACAAAAAAGCCTTAGAAGCCTTGACAAAGACATTGATTTAAAGAGAGAGCGAGCGAGAGAGAGAGAGAGAGAGAGAGAGAGAGAGAGAGAGAGAGAGAGAGAGAGAGAGAGAGAGACAGAGACAGAGACAGACAGACAGACAGAGACAGAGAAAGAGACAGAGACAGAGACAGAGACAGACAGATAGATAGACAGGCAGGCAGAGAGACAGAGAGAGAGAGAGAGAGAGAGAGAGAGAGAGAGAGAGAGAGAGAGAGAGAGAGAGATAGATAGTTAAGGACGAAACGTTTTTATGCTAAATCTATACTTGTGTTGTTTCTTTTTTTAGTCCCATAGTTATAAAGTGGTGTGCCTGTCTCTTTTTAGACCTTGTTTCACACTATTTACAGACACACACGCGTCCTTTTTGGATCCTTTATAATTACCAAATTGTCCTCCAAGTGTTGTGTTTTTGCTTTTCTTTTTAGAGAGAGAGAGAGAGAGAGAGAGAGAGAGAGAGAGAGAGAGAGAGAGAGGGAGGGAGGGAGAGAGAGAGAAAGATAAATGGGCAGATAAGTGCATGTAGATAGAGAGAAAGGGTAGTACAGCAAAGTCAATCACAAATTTAGATCAAACTCAAGACCGACAAAGAAGATAAAAAAAAGTGAAGCCATAAAGGACAGATGAAATGGACTGGGATCGAACTTGCACCTCAACTCGACACCTCTTGCTTTGCTCAACTACAAAAATACGGTATAAGCTTCAGGAAGGCTGGCCTTTGAGCTGGTTGGGGGAGACTAAGAAGTTGAGTCGGTGAGAACGACCAGGTCCATATTTTTACAGGCCATAAGCAAGAGAGGGAAAGCAAGACTGTGTGAGGGAGATGGAAAGATTGATGGATAGATAGATAGGTATATATATATATATATATATATATATATATATATATATATAGAGAGAGAGAGAGAGAGAGAGAGAGAGAGAGAGAGAGAGAGAGAGAGATAGAGATAGAGAAAGAGATAGAACACGGTTTAGTTGAATGGTTGGACATTCAAAGGCAGGGCACTTCCCCATTTTTTTTTTCTCTCCCTTTGATCTTCAATTTTGAGTATTTTTCCTTTTTTTTTTCTCCTACACCAACTATCCAATGGTGATCAGCAACTGAAACCTCAATTTGCTCACCTGACAAGGTTGTCAAGGCTTGCACGTGCATTATTTATTGCTTGTGAAATATTCGGATACATTCACACGCGAGGTTTAGAGTGAGAAATTTAGCGCCTTTCACGACTTCCCCCTCCCCCCCATCCCCACTTTGAAACCTTTATTATTCACCTGTCTGCGTGCAGAAAACTTTGTCTTTGTCACATTGCCTGATAAAATATTTTGATGTTCTGTCCTCTTTGTTTTGTCAATTTCAGTTGTGTATTTCTTTTAAATTCTTTAATCACAACTTTTCACTGCACCTGGTTCTCCTTCTCGTAAAGCGTAGAATTATTTATGTTGGAAACCTATTTCTTATCTGACTGTTCATTGCCTATCCAGTTACCCCTTCCTCCACCAGCACAATCACCCACCACCAGCTTTTCTTTGTTTCCACTCCTAAAATAATACCCTTACTCCCTCTCAAGTTCTTTTCTTTACCACTCGGCCCCCTTTTCCGTCTTTGTCTTTTAAAATCTACCGACAGCTGTACAGCTTCCCATTAATCTTCTTCTTCTGTCTTTCTACCATCTGTCTATCCGCCTGGTCCGTCAGCCTGTCCGTTTATCTGAATGTCTATCTGTCTCTGTCTCTCTCTATGTCTGTCTGTCTGTCTGCCTCTCTCTCTCTCTCTCTCTCTCTCTCTCTCTCTCTCTCTCTCTCTCTCTCTCTCTCTCTCTCTCTCTCTCTCTCTCTCTCTC
>JAWDGP010000184.1:345000-362500 GCA_033675545.1 Elysia crispata | reverse complement strand
ATCTTTGCAGGAAATAGGTTAACAAAGAGTATAAGAAAATGCAACAGCCGGCCCTTAGCAGACGCTCTCTATATATAATCACACAGCGGGAGTTAGGTGCGGGTTGGCGAAAGAAGAAAGTGATAGATCACTCTCGAAATTCAGAGAAAAAAAGAACAAGAAATGGAGACAAGAGAAATGAAAGCAGAAACTCTAGCCACGAAAAATTAATGAAGGAAAAAAAACAAACAAACAACGCAGAAAGAAGTAAAGCTCATAAATTGCAATAAAGGAGACGAAATGACAGCACTCGTCAGCGTGAAGCTATACTGGTATACCGGTTGTGCAATAAAGCCAATATTTGTGTATCTGGAGTTAAAGGTCCTGAGATGGCATTGGTATATCATTTGTAACATGTCGCGTCGATGCTCGAAACCTCTTCACACACACACACACATGTATACAGCGTGCTTTTGAAATTCAAATTATTTTGCAGGCAGATGCTGCCAACCGGCGTCTAGCCTCCTGGCGTGGATGGCAACCATGGCTCAAGCAGAGGAACAGATAAGTGACGCGCCTGAAACGCAAGATTCTTGACAGTGTCTGTACTGTGTGAGCTGAGTGTTGTATACATGTAGGCTGAAACGCTCGATATATTGCATTCTTATTTGTAAGTATAAAGTGGAATGTTTTATATATTTCCCTATGTCACTGGCGAAGTAGTTTTCTGCTAGTGTTGTTTTAATATTATTGGTTACTGCAAATATTAATGATATAATTTGCTTTCTTACTTCACGGCCCTCACTGCCCTTCCCATACTAACATACTTTCTCTCTGATATGCAAAGCCATAATTTTCTTTATCTTTTTGCTTTTACTTCTTTCACAGATGCCTCAAGAAAGTTAGTGGAGATTTATGAAAGAAACCACTCCCATCCGTACAGTGCCTATAGTTATAATTATGATTCCTCAGCAAACTTAAGGAAAGTTAAAATAACCAAAATGAAAATTCACGCACGAGCCACAACGACTGAGAAAAACTGATTGTGTTAACCTCTTAGAATCCTAATTATTCTTTTGCATGTGAAAGTCAAGGAAGACGCCCTGGAGGCAGCTGAGAAAATAGCCGTGACCTTATCTCCTCTCTGCATACACGCCTCAACTCCCTCGACTCGCTCCATCGGCAGTTGGATACTTCCGGCGCGATGTCTCTTTGCATGTGCATGAAATCCTGTCCAGTGTGCTTTCTCATAATCTTGCAATGTAACTGATTTCTTTTGATAGATTCCCAGGCAGTTAGTCTCAACCTATACTCTGAACCACAAGAAAACAAGGCTCACAACCAAGTGCAGACGTCCATATTTATTTTTAGCATGCACTACAATTGTTATATCGCAAATACTTCAAATACCAAAAACACCTAGGTTAAGAAAATGGATCTTTTAAAGAGAATTTTCCCATTTGAAAGAGACTCATTATATCGTGCATAGTTTCATATGTAGACCTTTCATTCAGCACACCAGATGAGAGTAATTTTTATGTTCCCTACTGCTCTTTCATTAGAAAATGTGACAGAATTAGAGAGAGAGAGAGAGAGAGAGAGAGAGAGAGAGAGAGAGAGAGAGAGAGAGAGAGAGAGAGAGAGAGAGAGAGTAAAATGAAGGAAGAGAAGTAGAAAAAAAACACATAATAAAACAAATAATAATAATAATAATAATAATAATAATAATAATAATAATAATAATAATAATAATAATAATAATAATAATAATAATAATAATAATAATAATAATAATAGTTACTATTATAATTATAACAGAAGAAGGAGAAGATATTAGAAAAAGAAGAGGAAAAAGAAGAAGAAGAAGAAGAAGAAGAAGAAGAAGAAGAAGAAGAAGAAGAAGAAGAAGAACAACAACAACAACAACAACAACAACAACAACAACAACAACAACTAAAACAACAACAACAAGCGGGATAGAAAAAAAAATTGAATAAAAAAATAAAACAAACAAAAAATTTAAACCGATTTTTATGTACAGCGTCTGTAATGGTTGAGACGATAATACTGTTATCAATTACCACGGCCCTTCTGTGCCAGTGGCAGATCCATCCATCGAGTAACCACATTGTTAATATTTTTTTACACACATGCACAAGACTCTCCAACAGCATCACATTCTGTGGGCGTGTCTCGTCTTTCATGCTCACGCTCTTGCCCGCGCACGTGCAAGCGACACTTGATCGTAAATTTGTCTGGATGCAAATGAAACACTTTAATCACACGGATTATTTTCTCTCAATGCTTTATCCATTTTTTTATACCTGTTTTATCTCTCTCATTATGCTTGCATAGCCTCTTGTCTTGAATGCAAGTGAGTGTTTTTATGTCCTTGATTTTTATCTGGTGTTTGTCTTTGGGTTTTTTTTTCTTTTTAATTTCTTCTAAATTTAAGGTAGAATTTCAGTAAAATTATTGTTTCTGCCCCCGACGGATTCCTCTGGCCATAATTTCCTCTATGCTGCCTCTCCGTATGTCTGTCTATTTAACTTACTTATTTTCTTCCTCACATCCCTTATTAAATTCTTAATTAACCTCTTTTTTCGCCTTTTCCCGTTTCTATCTTTTCCTTCCACCTCTCTCTGTCCCTCTTTCTCAGATGTTTTTCTCACTTTTGGTTTTCGTCTCTTTCTCTGCTTTACTGTACAAAAATCATGTCTTTCTCGCTCTATACCCCCTTCTGTCTCCACTGTTTCTGCCTCCCTCTTCCAATCTTTCTAAAAACACATCATATGCTCGCTCTTAGGCATGCTGAAATACCCTCTTGATGAGGAGGAGAATGGGCCCTCAACACTAAGCATTAATAAACCTTACGGAGATCTTTGGACAAACAAACTTGTTTTCAGCCATTTTCTCTTAGTTCTATGAAAGAAATGGAGCCTTTGGTACTTGGAGTTAATTTTAAAAAATCCGTCGTTTGATTTTGCCATTTTCTGTACCCATTTAATCTTAGAGAATCAGATTGCCAATAATAACTGGTATCTATATATAGATAGATCTTAAAAAGTTGAGATTCTGTAAACAAGAGAAGAAGAAGAAGAAGAAGAAGAAGAAGAAGAAGAAGAAGAAGAAGAAGAAGAAGAAGAAGAAGAAGAAGAAGAAGAAGAAGAAGAAGAAGAAGAAGAAGAAGAAGAAGAAGAAGAAGAGAGATAGAGACAGAGACAGAGAGAGAAAGGGAGACTGAGAGGAGCCAGACTGAAAAAATAAAAAAGAGAGGAATTGAGACACAGAGAGAGGGAGATACAGAAACAGAGAGAGAAAGAGAGATAGAGAGACAGAAACAGAGAGAAAAAGAGAGGGAGAGAGAGAGAAAAGAGAGAGAAAGAAAAGAGAGAGAGAGAAAGAGAAGAGAGAGAAAGAAAAGAGAGAGAAAGAGAAGAGAGAGAGAAAGAGAGACAGACAGACAGACAGACAGACAGACAGACAGACAGACAGACAGACAGACAGACAGACAGACAGAGACAGAGATACAGAGAGAGAAAACAAACGCTGTTACAGTTAGGCAGCTGAAGTTCTCGTTAAAATGCAAATTGACCGACTTGCTACATTGGTTTGTAATGAAGAAAAATGTTTTTAGTCAGCTGTTGCGCTCACGCATCTTAAATCAATTTTCCATCCAACATTTGATGGAAAAAAAACTTTGAAAATGTTTCCAATTAAAACCTGCTGGCGAAAATTTCAGGTATTATAATGAACATGCACAAACGCACAAAAAAAAAAAAATTAAAAAAAAGAGATAAATTGTCATTTTAGATGTTCCCCTCATACATAAAACTGAGCAGATAAAAGCATAAAAACACCGTGATTATTGGCAATTAACACACCATGAACATGTCACGGTAGGAATAAATGACAGTGTGAGAAATTAAACTTTGATGATATTTTCTGCACGGAAGAAACAGATGGAACTTACACATTTATACAATACTCTGTTGTTCTTTTTTATATACATATTTTGATTGAAACAAACAGATTGAGTCAAAAACCAACATGTGGCGGTTGATATTTGTTATTGTTCAATTTTCAAGACACAAAATATAACAAGCCCATTACCCAAATTTGGTTGAATAGCCTGTAAATGTCACTTTGCTACAAGTGCCTCCGTCCTTTTTGACACCACAAACAATACAGCAAGATGTAAAACCTTTGTCAGTGCAGTAAGGTCAGATAAAAACACGGGTAATTCTGTGCATGCCTAATCTATTTAAAAATCCTTCTAAACGCTCAGCATAAGGCTGTGTAATTTAGAAAAAAAAATTTTCAAGAATAAATAGCTGTTTATTTATAAGCATCTACTAAATGTTAAAAAAAAAAACATAACCTATATCGACAGCGTGCGATTAAACACTAATAATTCGTTACTTTTTTATTGCAAGTCCTTAACTCTGTCGATTCGAACTTGGGAAGACTGGAAAGACAATCATTTAGAAAGCAATGTAAACTAGTAGAAAACATGATGATCAGAAAATGGGAAACAAAAGTGAAAAAAGAAAAGGTTATTCATTCGCGGTCTTTATCTTCAAACTAGATGAGAGAAAAGTTATGATAATGATTTTGAGTGGTGGAAATTCAGAACGTAAATACTGAATGAAATGACGTTACTTGATTCAACTGGACAAAGGCAAAGAATGTTTGTTCGTCGCCTATGGCATGTACTAGATTGATAACAGTCTTGGTGATTAAATCTCTCATCTTAACATTAGGGACATAAGTATACATGGACTTACACATTCAGAGAGTTATGGGATGATATCAAGAGATTGGTCTAAAACACAGGTGATTGATACATGACTGGCTGTTATGGGATGATGTCAAGAGACTGGTCTAAAAAACACAGGCTCTTGAAACATGACTGGCTGTTATGGGATGGCATCAAGAGATTGGTCTAAAAAATGCAGGCGCTTGGAACATGACTGGCTGTTATGGGATGGTGTCAAGAGATTGATCTAAAACATAACTGGCTGTTATCGGATGGTCTCAAGAGATTGGTCTAAAACACAGGTTATTGATTTATGACTGGCTGTTATGGGATGGTATCAAGAGATTGGTCTAAAAAACACAGGCGCTTGGAAAATGACTTGCTGTTATGGGATGATGTCAAGAGATTGGTTTAAAAAACACATTCGCTTGACACATCAATGGCTGTTATGAGATGATGTCAAGAGACTGGTCTAAAATAAAGGAGCTTGAAACGTGACTGGCTGTTATGAGATGATGTCAAGAGATTGGTCTAAAACACAGGCGTTTGAAACATGACTGTTTGTTATAATAAAACACTGGCGATTGATACATGACTGGCTGTTATGAGATGATATCAAGAGATTGGTCTAAAACACTGGCGCTTGAAAAATGACTGCCTGTGTCCTTTTGGCCATGTCCTCTGAAGCAGAGTTACTCTGAGAAAGGCAATGATGCTTAAAGTCTAAATCAATCGAACATGGAAAAGATTGTAACTTTTTAATCTACAGCTTCCGAAGAATTATTGAAGAGTATAGAGAAATGGTTCCACGAAAACAAACCGAGAAGGTAGATGGGTATTTCTTTTGTGTAGAAATAACCTGGAGAACATTTGTGTGGACAAATCCAATCAGGGCAGACGTCATCTCTTCTCATGTCAATTGTGTCCGCCCACATCTCTGTGTAGCTTCTCATCTTCTAAGTTACCACGTGATTAATTCAGGATGGTATAATTTTGGAGATCTATACCCTACGTCTTTGGTCAGCGCCCGTCGCTCGCAACACAGTAAGGAATACAATCCTTGAAAAACATCAGGTGATCTCGCGATATGGGTAACCATGAGACAGGCTTGTCATGGAATGCATGTATTTGTATTTCTTCCTTCTCCTCCTCTCTCTCTCTCTCTCTCTCTCTCTCTCTCTCTCTCTCTCTCTCTCTCTCTCTAACTGTCTGTCTGTCTGTCTCGTTTAGCCCGGCTTTCTCTCTCTTTGTCTGTGTCTTCAACAAGACAAAAACAGAATACAACACTTTGATGTGAAAACATGGTACTCAATAATTAGATTGTTTTCCTTTTGTCTTCCATAACAACAATAAATGATCAAAAAAAAAAAAAAATACAGAAAGTGATAATAAGAAAATAGCGACTACAAATTAATGTTTATTAACGCTCTAGTTACGTTCAAACCGCGCCTTCAATGCGCAGAAGAAAGGGAGATAATTCTATGTCATTTATCATCACTCACTTAGCGCGTCTGCATTAATAATTATACATGTAAATTGCAATCATCTTCAAGCACAAGCCGAAATATTATATGAACTGTCTTTCTCATAATGCAGAGAGTCTTGGTTGTGGATAAAACAAAAAGAAATATATGATAATCTGAAGAGAAATTAACCGAAAGAACTGTTATATTAGAGAAAAACGAGGAGGCAGTGTGTATCAATAGAAATCGTAAATAGGTTACATGCACTTGTTTTCGACACTGTCTCTTAGAATATTCGTACGTCATAGGAACCTATTGTAAACCAAACTGAATAAAATTTTGTTTTCAGGGTATATTGTTTAGTCTATCACGACTGGTTATTTCCTTTTTCATATTTATATCATCAAAATAGTGAGCTAATTATATAATATCACAATCTATACGCAAATTTTTTTAAGTATTATCGTGTAGGTACACATAGTTGGGCATCAATAAAGGATCAAGTAATCGAAATAAATTGAGAAAGTAAAATAATAGCTTTTTTTCTTGTATTAGAATGCAACTGTATCCATTACATACTCTGAGGGTTTATTTTGTAACTAATCAAGTTGAAACATCCGAAACTCTCAAAATTTAGACTGACCACCCTTTTTTTCAAACATAAAGACATCGATCAATTGTATTTGCTTTATTTTCCTTGACAAACTAGTTTGCTCACAGCTTCTCCTTCTTCCCAGACAAACTAAACTGACACTTTATCTCTTTCACCGTTACACTCAAACGATCGATGCTCTGGCGAAAGTAATCAGACAAATCAAGAATGCAAACTGGGATAGCTGATGCGATTCCGCATCCGGTGGCCTTGACCGTGCGTTGATCCCAGTGACCGTTATATGTGGCTTTCACCTGGTCACCAAGATATTGTAACGACTTCGTAAATTGCAAGCGTAACCTGAGTCCTACACAACTGACAAAAGCCAATTTGTATTCATATTCAAACAGGAAAATTTGCACTAATTATTCGTACATTTGACCTTCTAGCGGGAGAAATTGCTTTTCACTCATCACTGAACATGCATGATATCTGGATATCTGGATGTCTGGTTATCTGGTTCAGAATGCGGCCAAACTACCCGATTGACCTCTTCGGATATAGTAAACGGTTCCTATATTCACCTCTCCCCCCCTTTTTTTTTCCCATCCCCCGACTTTGTTCCGTACCACTCAGGACCAGATGCATATTAAACCTGCTAGTATTAGGATCCACAATTCCACGTTGTGATCCATGTTCATACCAGCCTGTGCCAAGACTCGTTATCTTCTTATCAATGCGGTGTGACCATCATCATTATTTTGAACATGCAATAACGATTGCTAAAGATTGCGCCTTAGTCATATGCAAAGGAAGGAATAAGTCTTTAAACAACAACGATTAAAAAAAAACAAAAAACGAACGGATATTACAATTGGGAAAAATTTACATAATTACGATTCATTATATTATAATGCTGCTGCTCATAATACTGCTATTACTACTGCTACTATTACTACTACTACTACTACTACTACTACTACTACTACTACTACTACTACTACTACTACTACTACTACTACTACTACTACTACTACTACTACTACTACTACTACTACTACTGCTGCTGCTGCTGCTGCTACTACTACTACTACTACTACTACTACTACTACTACTACTACTACTACTACTACTACTACCACTACTACTACTACTACTACTACTACTACTACTACTACTACTACTACTACTACTACTACTACTACTACTACTACTACTACTACTACTAATGCTGCTGCTGCATAAAGATCAACTTTTCCCAAAATCACAAAGATTGATCACAAATTTTATGTGTAAAACAAGTGGCAGAGAAATCATCTAACCCCACTTTAATGTATATATTTAAAGATTTCAAAAGAAATTAAAAAAAAAGAAAAACTTTGAAAGGAAATCAGATCATTCCTTCATCTGAACTTTTCAGTAAAGAACTGTGAGTGATCAGTGATTTAAAAACAGCTTTGAGCATCAAAAAGACGTAAATACTATGTTGAGTTTAAAGGTTTAGAAGTAGGTAAATGTTTTTTTTTTTTCTTCTTTTTTTATAATTTTCTCATGGATCAGGAACTTGAGTCATGCTTTCTAAGAAAATATGATGGATAAAGGTAATTAAAAATCTGCAACTTTATGTCTAAAGAAAAAAAGGATACTTATCTGTTTTTCCACCGCCCTGTCCTCTGTCTGTCTGCCTGTCTGTCTGTCTCTGTCTCTGTCTCTGTCTCTGTCTCTGTCTCAGTCTCTCTCTCTCTCTCTCTCTCTCTCTCTCTCTCTCTCTCTCTCTCTCTCTCTCTCTCTCTCTCTCTCTCTCTCAGCGTTTTGTCTCTTCGCTAACCTTCTTGGCTCTTGCTTTATCTAATTCCATAGCAGCCAATCCTACCAAACCAACCATCACGTTATCTGTGAATCAGTTCTGATGATCATAGAAATATTATCTAAATGCTTTATTTGTTAACATTATTGGGACCCAAGATTATGTCATCTTTGTTTGCATTCAGCCCAGCTGAATTTTTCTTGGAACATTTTCGTGATCAAAAAAAATTTTTCTTTTAAGTTCGCCCACTGCTTTGCAGTTATGAGAAAAGCACACAACACGATAAAATGTTGTGTCTTAGAGGAAAAAGAGAAACGGGGGTTAAAATAATGGAAATAATGAGATAGCGAGAAAGACAGAGAGATGAAAGGAGAGACAGAGATGGAGGGAGAAAGAGACGGAGGAGGAGAGATAGATGGAGGGAGGGAGAGAGATGGAGAGAAAGAGAGAGAGAGAGAGAGAGAGAGAGAGAGAGAGAGAGAGAGAGATAGAGAAATAACTATGATCGGCTAGTCTCGGTCACTACGATTATTAAAGAGTCAGAGACAGACAGAGCGAGAAAGATTTGCAGAAAGACATAGAGAGAGCCAATGTTTGCACAAGAAGTAGAAAAAGAGAGAAAGAACAAGCCAGAGAGAAAAAAAGGCAAGAGAGATAGAAAGAGAACTACATTTAATTTGATTAAAAGAGACTAAGGGATAGATATTGAAAGAGATAAAAAGTCAAAAATAAAAAGAGGCAGTGAGACAACAGAGAGAGAGAGAGAGAGAGAGAGAGAGAGAGAGAGAGAGATAAACAGATAGATATATACAGAGAGAGAAAGAGAAAGACAGAGGAAGAGATAGAGAAATGCAGAAAAAGATAGCTACATATCAAGAGAGAAAGATAGATAGATAAATTAAAAGATAGATAGATACTTAGATAGATTGAAAGCGAGAGTGAGAGAGAGAGAAAGAGAGACAAAAAAAGGAAGAGACAGTTAGAGAGAGAGAGAGAGAGAGAGAGAGACAGACAGACAGACAGACAGACAGACAGAGACAGAGACAGAGAGACAGAGAGAAAGAGAGAGGGAGGAAAGAAGGAAGATAATTAAATGAAGATAGAAGATAAAAGGGGCAATCGATGTGAATAACAAACACGCTGTATAGTCATTATTAATATCACTATCAAATTTTTATATAATTTGTGAAAAATAATTTACAACACTTTCAAATCAAACCTTCGGAATATAAAAAAAAAACCCAGTTTTCACTGCGCTAAGTAAGAACAGCTAATTTTTAAAAAGCCTTTGTGTATTCGGAGATCGTTAAAAATGATCATTTTCATGTTGGTACAACTAAATGGGCAGCTATGAATTGCAGCAAGGCAGTGATACTACTCAGCACCTTTTTTTTCTAACATCAATGGTTTTGCGATGATCATTTAGGAGAATCTTAATATAGACTGGTACAGGAGATAATTAGTTGTTTTTTCTTGATTATCACACTCTCTAATATATATATACTTGTTCAAACTTTCTTTTCATGTAAAAATGTAAAAATCCTTTAAAAAAATCCAATAAACTACAGAAAAGATCAATATTTGGTGAAATTTGAAGAGGGAATATATGAAAATCTGCCAAGCCTCCATCATCACATAGGACTGGCTGTTGTGGACCTCTCGTCCCCTGAAGCCAGTACTCTCTACAGTACGGTGCTCAAGTCAGGCCTAAGGGCAAGGATTGTACCGCAGGCTTTTATGATAAATGACGATGACAGGTCCCAGGTCTTTGGTCCCATCTGTCCAGGTCCAAGACATGTCCTTCTGCTCGAACTAAGATCCGCTTCCGACATGAGCGCGACATGTTAAGACACCGGCCAGGGCAGACTTTTCTCTTGTGGTTAAACCTTTTGTGTTGGAAATCTTATTTGCAAGATATATAAGATCCCAAACAGCTTTTTCAATTTTCCTGAATGAGACCTTAATTTTGGTTGATAGAAGACATCATATTAAAGCCTTTTATTTCAAATAATTAATGTCTCACCTATCTTGCCTTGAATTATTTTTTTTGTAATTTTTCACGGTTATTAATCGTTTGCTAAATGGTTATTATGGGATTGTATGGCGCTCTTGTGCTCACATAATTTATGAAACCTGAAGAAGAAGAAGAAGAAGAAGAAGAAGAAGAAGAAGAAGAAGAAGAAGAAGAAGAAGAAGAAGAAGAAGAAGAACAAGAAGAAGAAGAACAAGAACAAGAACAAGAAGAACAAAAACAAGAAGAAGAACAAGAAGAACAAGAAGAAGAAGAACAAGAACAAGAACAAGAAGAACAAGAAGAAGAAGAAGAAGAACAAGAAGAAGAACAAGAAGAACAAGAAGAACAAGAAGAACAAGAAGAACAAGAAGAAGAAGAACAACAACAACAACAAGAACAAGAACAAGAACAAGAAGAAGAAGAAGAACAAGAAGAAGAACAAGAAGAACAAGAAGAACAAGAACAAGAACAAGAAGAACAAGAAGAACAAGAAGAACAAGAAGAACAAGAAGAACAAGAACAAGAACAAGAAGAACAAGAAGAACAAGAAGAACAAGAAGAAGAACAAGAACAAGAACAAGAAAAAGAACAAGAAGAAGAAGAAAAAGAACAAGAACAAGATCAAGAACAAGAAGAAGATCACGATTATGATGGTGATAAAAAGAAATAATGATGATGATGTTGATGATGATGATGTTGATGATGAAGGTGATGAAGATGATGATGATGTGGATGATGATGATGATGATGATGATGATGATGATGATGAAGGATTGAAAGTTTGTAAGTTGATTGATAAACCCGACTATCATAAGAGGATCTCAGATCATTATTGAGTTCCCACGGGGCATGGCGGAGCTGAAAATATTTGGTTCTGAACTCATCATCGATGTAGAACCCAGCCCCTGCGCTCTATCCCTACAGCCAATGGTGCTCCAGGAGTGAAGGAAATGAAAAAGAGAAGAGGGTAAATATAAGAGAGAAAAATGGGAGGATGAAAAATTAGAAGAATAAAAGAGACGTAGAAAATGAAGAAGGAACAAGAAAGGAATAGAATGGAGAAAAAATGAATAACAGAAAGAATACGTAAAACAAAAATAAAACAGAAGAAAGAAGAGGTGAAGAAGTAAAAGGAAAGAAGGCTTATCTTATAACAAAAATACCTCACTTATTTCCTGTATGAATATTTACGTTTTGAGGTTATGGTCCTAAATTCATACCATTCTAACTACCCTACTCTTTTGTCGCCTCTTCTCTGCCTGTATGTCTGTCTGTCTGTCGTACTCTCTTTCTCTCTCTGTCTCTGTCTCTCTCTCTCTCTCTCTCTCTCTCTCTCTCTCTCTCTCTCTCTCTCTCTCTCTCTCTCTCTCTCTCTCTCTGTCTTTGCCAGTTTTAATTTATTTTACAATAAAAAATCGAAGTGGGTCCCTCACTGCGATGCCTTAACCGAAGGCTGCTCGTTCCATCTATTTTCGGAAGAATCGATTAAAAATAGATTTTATCAGGAAATGATTCAAGGACCTTCCCCTGAGTCTTCACGTTTGCCACTAAGTTTCTTCTTTTTTTTTTTTTTCAGGTTTTTTCATGTTTATTTAGAAGAGTATTGATCGTAGTTACCATAGGAATCATATTGATATTTTCTCAACCATCGCTTACAAGAGGAGCCTTTTTCTTAAATTTTTAGTCTTGAAGAGGCTTGGCTGAATAAATGCTCAATTTTTTTTTCATAAAAAATGATCAGTCTGAAATGAAAAAAAGCAAACAAAGAATTGGGAGCCACAATGAAACCGACGCAGAGTAGCTTACCTGTATTGAACCCTGATTAGCCTATCTTTTCTTGTGTTGGAGCCCTATTTTATTTTAAGTCGCATTTTCTTTTTCCTCTTTCTATTTTGAGGGGCACAAAGTTGACTTTTGGGAATATGGTGGGGAATTCAAGTCTTTATTAGAAGTTAAGGCAAAATATTTAACTTCGATAGCGACATTAGCTTTTTGTACGGAATACCAGTTTCCAGAAGTATAAAGATATTTTTTCAGTCTTTTCTAGCAGAAAAGAAAGCTTCAATAAGGTAAAACAACTTATTGTGTCTGGCCACACATTGAATTTTTCCTAAAAAATCAGCATCTGTGCTTAGTATAAATGAGTTAAAACTCTTTGCATGCCACCCAGTACCATCTAAGAGGGACATAAAACCGCAATTCAATTACTCCTGTTAAAGAATATTGTGAAAACTGACCTCTATGGTTGCAAAATTTTATCAAGTTCTTGTATCACAATTGTGTGGATACTTAATGTAAGAGAGAAGAAATAGATCGTGTGACATTCGGTGAAGAGTTAAAATGCATCCAGTCAAAAAATAATTTTGAAAAGAGAAAAGAAGATGCAATTAAAAAAAAAATATTGACTCATGAGAAAAAAAAAGAGAGAGAGAGAGAGAGAGAGAGAGAGAGAGAGAGAGAGAGAGAGAGAGAGAGAGAAAGAGAGAGATAGCATGTGTGTGTGTGTGTGTCGAGAATTGGTTTGGAGAAGAGGAAGGAATCAAAAAGTCAAATGTTCATTTCTATTGTACTTGGTTAATTTCTGAAGCTTATGTACAGTCCCCTCATGATTTGTGCATATATATATATATATAAATTTTTTTGGGACCTGTTCACCACATACACTGGTGCGTCTAACCTACATCTAGTCATGTATCAGACGCCTCTGCGCCTAGACTAGATCTAGTCATGTATTAGGCGTTTGTGCGCCTAGAATAGATATAGTCATACATAGGACTTTGTGCGCCCAGAGTAGATCTAATCATTGGATGTCTTTGCGCTTATTCTAGATCTACCTATCAGACGCCTGTCCGCCTAGACTAGATTTAGTCATGTACCAGAAGTCTTTGCTCCTAGACTAGATCTAGTCATTTATTAGACGTCTTTGCGCATAGACTAGATCTAGTTTTTTATCAGACGTCTTTCCAAAGCAGACGGCCTCTCCTGAGGTGAGTCCTCGATGGTTTGACAGAGCTCTGGTTAGGATTGCGTGACTGCCATTCTTCCAAGAAAACTAGCTTAACCTCTGAACGTATAGAAGACAGTGAGAGAGGAAGAAAGAGAGGGGGAGGGAGAGAAAGGGGAGAGAGATAGAGAGAGAGAGAGATAGATAGATAGATAGAGAGAGAGAGAGAGAGAGAGAGAGAGAGAGAGAGGGCAGCCAGCCATAAAATCAGAAAAATAATGTTAGACAAACAGATTGATAAATGAAGACATTCTTGCCATAGGAATTTTGCTTTTTCATTTTTTTAAAATTCTTCGGTGCAACGGAATTTCTCTGCCAGCTTCAGTTGTATCATTTTCTAGGTGACAAATTCCTGAATATTGACGGCCTCAGCTGAATGTTTTTGCAGGCATTGAAACATTTTCCATGTTATCGTTCAATGCTGCTCTAAGTACTTCCTTGTGTGATACATATATATATATAAGGCTGATTCATAAAACATAATAGGCACTTAAACTTTGGCAATAAAGATATTTTTGAAGGCTGGAGTAAAACTCTGGGGTACCAATTTTTTGATTATTTTCGCTTGTTACCATGGTTACATTGGGAAGCGGAAGTAAGGAAATTATGATAAAGTCATGTTGGCAAAAAAAAAGAAGATGCAATTTTTGTTTATTTATAAAAACGAGGTAGACAATCAGGTGAACGATTATTTTTTTTTTACGAGTCAAGATGGATCGATATTAGATCAATAATGGAGTTCCGTGCAGTTTTTCCTATTAGAGAACATTATATAAGACTCCCAAATCGAACTCCTACTGGTAGAGTTTTCGAACCATTAGCAGCAGCAGTTTTGACAAGAATAAACCTATTATGAGTGGTATCCGTTCTTCTGGAGGTAATGCGCATGCCTGACTAACGCCTCATGCCAACCAATCATGATTGTAGGTTCTCGAAGATTTTGCCACACTTTGTCATTAGATTTCCCAGCTTCCTAACGAGATGGCGAAATAGCTGACGTCTGTGTAGACGTTAAGCGTGTTTGATATCATGTCGCAACACAATTTCCTCTGTTGGATTTGCTAATTAGTCAGGCTCCTAGTCCACTCGTGAACACTATGTCGGTGACACTAATTTGACTCACAACGTTTTTTTGCTATTTTTTCCTCAATAAACTTCTTTCTCTTTGAATTTTTTATTTTATTTTTTGATCAATCATGGCCTATGACACTACATGTTTGTTCCTTGATTATTTCCTCTCAGTCTCTCTTTCTCTGTCTTTTGCCTCCACTGCCTCTTTCTCTATTAATTTCCTTTCCATTGGTTTCTTTCTGTCTCTGCCTTTATCTACTCCTCTCGATAAATTTCTCTCTCCGACCTTGATTGCCCGAGGAAATAAACAAACACTTGACTTGAGAGTGCCAAAGATTTTTTTTTGTTTCATTTTTCTGTATTTTCCTACACAAAGAGTATTAAGCCTCTTGGTGCGTCATCTTAGGCTTCTTTCTTGCTCCATATTAACACAAGGTTTCATAAAGCCAAAGTCCGGAGATCACTCAGTTTTAGACAGGCTAAATCGTCTGTACAGATTACTCTCTCTCTCTCTCTCTCTCTCTCTCTCTCTCTCTCTCTCTCTCTCTCTCTCTCTCTCTCTCTCTCTCTCTGTATCTTTACTCTATTTCTCAGATTTTAATTTCCATCTCTTTCCAGTTTTATTTCTATCTGTATCTGTTATCTGTCTGTCTGTCTGTCTATCTGTCTGTCTGTCTGTCTGTCTCTCTCTCTCTCTCTCTCTCTCTCTCTCTCTCTCTCTCTCTCTCTCTCTCTCTCTCTCTCTCTCTCTCTCTTTCTCTCTCTGAGAGAGGGCGGTGTTTTCTTTAACATAATTTATTTTTATTATTATTATTATAATTATTATTATTATTATTATTATTATTATTATTATTATTATTATTATTATTATTATTATACATCTCTCTCTGTATCTTTTCTCTACCTCTCACACTTTTAATTTCAGCCTTTTTCCAGTTTTCTTTCTATCTGTCTCTGTCTGTCTGCCTGTCTCTCTGTCTGTCTGTCTGTCTGTCTGTCTGTCTATCTCTCTCTCTCTCTCTCTCTCTCTCTCTCTCTCTCTCTCTCTCTCTCTCTCTCTCTCTCTCTCTCTCTCTCAGAGTGGGCGATGTTTTCTTTAACATATTTTATTATCATTATTATCATTATTATTATTATTATTATTATTATTATTATTATTATTATTATTATTATTATTATTATTATTATTGATCAAACCTCAACAAAGGATGGTGGTTTCTTTTTCTTTTTTTTAATTAAAAAAAAAAACCGCGTTGTACAGGTTTTGAACTATGTAACCGAAACCAAACATATACTTTTATTTTAAATTACAAAACTCTTAAATTAAACAAACTGCTAGCAATATAAGGCACAGCAATAGATCATTACATAATAGTTATTACTATCTTACAATTCTGTTGGCACAAAAAAAAGAACAAGAACAAGCACAACAACAGCAACAAAAAGAACAACAGCAACAGTAACAACAACAGCAGCAGCCACAAAAAACAAAAAACAACAACAAAAAAAAAACAAACAAACAAAAACCAGAACAGAAGATAAAGCAGGAAAATGATACCTGGAGCTGGTAACAAATCATCTCTTTTTCTTCGTATCGACAATTTATTGTTCGTTCTTGCAATTAAATAATAAAATCTCTCTTTTGCTAAAAGTGTTACCTTGTTTACCATCTATCTATCTATCCTTCTATCTATCTTCGTATCTATCTATCTATCTTTCTTTCTAAATATTGGCCTTTTTTATCTTTCTATTTATCTATCGATTAGTCTATCTTCTATTTATATAGATATATGTGTGCGTGTGTGTTTATCTCCTTTTTTTATCTCCATCGTTTTCTGTTAATTTATTATCGCGTCGTTTAACTAAGTTTCGTGCCTGTCAAACCTTGACTCCGCTTCCTCCATTCTTGCGCCTGTTTTGATGCCCCCAGTCCGAGCTTTTGAATCAATCCTTTCTTCACTATTTTCCTCTGAACATGTCACTCTAAATAATAAATTGTCTTCAGCATCAGCGATTTGTTGCAGACTTACACAAAGAATTTTTCCCCCAGACTTAACAAAGATTACCATCTAATAATAATGGCTCTTAAAGTTGGTTTTCTTGAATTTGCTCTTTCTGGAACCGATAAATTTCAGTTTTGCCATTTCTTAAGCCGCCTCCTTTACAATCTTGTACGGCTTCTCTCCAAAAAGCGGAAAAAAAAAACGTTTCCCCTCGATTTCCAGGCCTCATTATGAGTACCCCCGCAGCTCCCAAGCCGTCCCTCCTTCCTTTGGCTGATCCTTCTCCGTTCATTCTCTCGGGCTGCATGCCTTGGCTTCCTTCCCCTTGCCCATAGCTCAGCCTGTTGCTCTCCCTTGTTATGACCATGGCTCAACAGTTTTCGCCGCCGTCAAATTTGGCCGCTGGACGCGATCGAAATCTGGCCACAATCGTCTGGGCTGTTCCATGGTGTTTCCGCCACTTGATGCTGGCTTGAACATCAATCTTGCCGGCTTGGCCATTCAGACCATCACGCACATTGATTCGAAAGAGGCGTTGGTGGGGGCTAGTTTCTTGATTTTTCTTTCTTCTTTTTCCTTTAGCTTCTTTTCTTCTACTCTTGTGGGGTTTTACTTGGTGACGGTGGAGGTTTTCAATGAGAAAATGATGCCCGAGGCAGAGGAAGAAGAACATGTTCCAGCTTTAGACCTATTCGATATCTTATCACGACCTCTCTTTCTTTTTTACTCAGTGAGATTAGAGATAAGAGAGAGAGAGAGAGAGAGAGAGAGAGAGAGAGAGAGAGAGAGAGAGAGAGAGAGAGAGAAA
>JAWDGP010000184.1:330000-342500 GCA_033675545.1 Elysia crispata | reverse complement strand
AATCCAGACCATTAGTATGGAAGATGGACAGATGAGTGCAGTTATCAAAATAATGCACCGGAATTATAAGAAAAGAGATGGATGGATCTGATAGGACAGCAGACAGAAAACAGAACTAAAGCTTTGAAGATAGATGGAGGAAAAATGATAAGCAGACAGATGAGGTCGGTATGCACTCTTATCTTGACAAAATGTAATAAACAACGGGTGAGAGGATATCGATTGTTGAACGCTAAGTTCGTCGTTGATCTAGATCAGACATTGTGAATCGCGGTATTCGAATGTTACAGAGTCCAATCAGGTATCGGCTGATGAGGGAGCAGATTGAGGCCGGTTTCAATGTGGAATGATTGCCGTGGAAGTTGAAGACATAAGGCGTAAGTGGTTCGGTGCGGTGAGGTGGTTGTGTGTTTGTGTATGTGTGAGAGAGAGATACAGTTAAAGACAGAGAGGTAGATGAATAAATAGAGAGAGAGTGAGTGAGATAGAGAAAGAGAGACTTAGACGATCCGCATACAGAGATTGAAAATATGGATGGACGGACAGATATGTATTCAAGGGAAGACTAAGTAAGAGAGTTAATGGGACAGATCGAGAGCAAGAGAGAGAGAGAGACAGATAGAGAGACAGACAGAGAGAGAGACAGAGAGAGAGACAGACAGACAGACAGACAGACAGAGCCAGAGACAGAGACAGAGAGAGACAGAGAGAGACAGAGAGAGTGAGAGAGAGAAGTAGTATAGAGAGATAGAGAGACAGAGACAGAGACAGAGAGAGACAGAGAGAGTGAGAGAGAGAAGTAGTATAGAGAGATAGAGAGACAGAGACAGAGAGAGACAGAGAGAGACAGAGAGAGTGAGAGAGAGAAGTAGTATAGAGAGAGAGAGAGACAGATAGAGAGACAGACAGAGAGAGAGACAGAGAGAGAAGGAGTATAGAGAGAGATAGATAGATAGAGAGAGAGACGGAGAGAGAGACAGAGACGGAGAGAGAGAGAGAGAGAGAGAGAGAGAGAGAGAGAGAGAGAGAGAGAGAGAGAGAGAGCTCTAGCACTAGAGCTGGCCAAGGATCACTTAACGACAAGATCCTAAAGAGCTACCGCTGCCTCGCGCGTACCAAGATACAACCCGACCAACCAGAGATCGATGAGAGCTAGCTGTTTCCATGGCGACCTGAGGGGTTGGGACGAGCAGCAAGAACAAAGTGGGGAAGAGGGAAGGAAAGGTGTGTGTGTGTGTGGGGGGGGGGCTGGAGATGGGGCACGGGTCTTAGGGCCACGCTGAGTGCCCTATGCAGCACTATGGAAAAAAAAAAAAGCGAATGCAATGACATGGGGAAATAATAGAGATAGGAGGGAGCGGGGAGATGGTTGGAATCGTGTGGATGCGACTAAGAAAGGGGGAGGGAAGGAGGCAGTACTGTAACAGATCAAAGAGGGAAAAAAAAAATAGCCAGCACTCACGCATGAAAAGAAATGGAAGACTATCGATTTGTACGGGGTGAGGAAACCTCGAAGCGAGATAGATTCTAGTAGGAGGCGAATCCTGGCGATGGAGATGGATTCTGTAAATATTGAGGGAGCTCATGTAGACAGGGAGGGGGGTGAAAGCAAACACAGCCCGGAGGCGTTGAGAATTCGATGCTTAAAGAACTAGAGGAAATGATTTGTTTAACTAGACCTGTCCGTTGTTTTTCTATGGCGAAAAAAAGTGTGAGAGAGACAGAGACAGAGACAGAGACAGACAGACAGACAAACAGACAGACAGACAGACAGAGACAGAGACAGAGACAGACAGACAGGCAGGTCGACAGAGAGACACAGAGAGGCACAGAGGGACAGAGACACGGAGTCAGAGAGACAGATAGAGAGAAAGAGAGAGAGAGAGAGAGAGAGAGAGAGAGAGAGAGAGAGAGAGAGAGGAGACAGACAGACAGACAGACAGACAGTCAGACAGACAGATACAGAGAATACAGCTTACGGCGACTGTTTGAGGGAGAGAGAGACCATTGATTTGTAGAAAGTGTCGGTTTAGAAAGTTAGAAACGCAGCAACAATGTTTAGGAATGAAGAGTATCTACTTTATGGTTCCTGATGTGCCTCTATCGTCTCATTAAATTCATACTATTAAAAACATAACCTGTATTTCTGTTACTTCTAGCTTCCTTGTAGTAATATCAAGATATCGAAACGTTTCGATTTTACATTTATATTTTTTTGTCGATTTAACTAAAACTCTTATGTGTAATAATCATCTATTATAGTTGGTTTTAGCAAAAATTGAAAAAAAATCCTTGTTGAAACTTACGGGACATTAGAACGTTTTTTTTTATTTCAACACTTGCAAAATCATGTTCCATGTATCAGCAGAAGTGAATGTTACATCAGAGAGATACAATATCAGGCTAAACGGCTCTCGATCGTAACTGACAATATATAGCCGAGCCTGGATATCACTTTTTCAGAACTTTGAAGAGCAGTAAACAAATTTATCGGTTCTAAACCTATTGAAAGATCTTTTATATTATAATGCGGCTTTGAATAAGGGGCCCGGGATGAATTCTCGCGTGGTAGTACAAAAATAGGCATTTTTGTTTTCGTTTTCTTATAAGGGTTTCATGGAGATCTAAAAATCGACTTGGGAAGAGCGGACTTGACATAGACAAGAATATATTTTTTAATTACTTTTATTTCTGAATAGAGACCACGGTAATGCTAAAGCAATTTGAATTTCTCTTACTTGGACAAGTATTTTCTTCGGAAAATGACTTGAAATTGTATGATAAATTAATAAATGTTGAGGAATTTTAATGATGCAATGTTTGTTTGTTGTTGCTGTTTTTATTGCTCTTTTTTTAACAGCAAAAAAAGGAAGGGGGGCGGATTTCATTTTGCCTTTGTTTATTTTCCAAATTTCAAATAAAACTTAATATTTAATTTCTTCTGTTTTTTCTTTCTATTTTTTTTTAGCAAAATACAAAACAAAATATGAAAACTAAGAGCACCACTCCTGACTTTCCATTCTAAGCCAATGAGTTTTCACCTGTCCTAGAGCCACACATTGGAATCACTTAACTTAACTTCACAAACATTGTTTGTTTTTTTTGTTTTTTTGTTTTTCCAATTACGCTGATGTGATGCCGGCCAATAAAATGGTTACTGGTGCTTCATTTAATGTGTGGCCATAAAAAAATGTCGCCTAGGAAAGGATGGGTTTTGAAATTGCATTGATTGGTTTAGTGATTTCAGCGCTAGTTTTTTTAATGTCTTGTAATGAACTTCAAGAAAGAAGAGACAAAGAGAAACATTAAGGTTTAAAAAAGAAAGTATTGTTTTGTTCGAATAATTAATGAGAATATGTTAAAATGATTGATTGAATGATTGATTACGAGCATGATTGAGCAGTTGACCGAATGGTTGATAAAACCAATGGAGTGATCGGTTGGTGTATTGATTGACTGTGACCTATCGATCAAGCCAAACATTGATCTATCGGTAGGAAGTCTCACTGATTGATTGACCGCTTGGTATTTATATTGACAGAATGAAAAAGTCTATAAAATATTTAAATAGACTTTGTTTTTCTAACTCGGTTTTTCATCTAACCCCATCGATTTCATTGGGATAATCAGTTTGCTACATTTAGGAACCTAGTCACATTCACACATGTTGGAGCTAATGATGAGTACTTAAAAACCATCAACCCCCAATGCCGAGATCCGAATCTTTAGATCCCTCACCGAAAGCCATAGCTCTCTCTTATGATTTTACGCTTTTAATTAATGAAGATGTGACGGTCCGCAGTGGTGATAATGTTGATTATGAAGAAGATGCCTTTAGGTATTGAAATACTTGTGCGTGGCTCTGTGTGTATTTTTGCGCGTGTTATGAAGACCAAGGCCAAAAAAACAGAGTGAAGGAAAGTAGGAAGGATACAAGCATATTACAGAGCGAGAAGATAATACGTGGAGCGACAGAAAAAAAAAGTTGGAAAGAAATAGAGGTGGATAGATGGATGCAATAGATAGATGGATAGATAAATGGAGACAGAGAGACAAGGTCAGAGGCAGACAGAAAAATAACTGAAGAATATACTTTTGGCAATCGTTTGAAAATAACTCTTTCAATCATATAAAGCCAAATAGTAGTATGCGACATGACCTAGTTTCTCGGAAAAGTAGGTCGTATAATAACAAATCAAACAAGAAGAGCGACCATGGCTCTCTGTATTGATGAAATCAAAGATATTAAAGTCTACAGGGAACGACGTGTGGGTGCTGTGAAGTTGTGTATTACCATTAAGCACACAAGCCACAAAACAAATTGAGACCATTCTTTGGGAACGTAAAAATCTATATCCGAGATATGTTTGTTAATAACTCTTAGCTGTACCGCACTCAAATGCGCACTAAGGATTTTTTCCGAGTTAAGAGAGGTTATAATCGATACGATAGTACTGAATTCTCCATTCAGATCTGCAAAGTTCATCGAACGAGATCAAAGATGCAATTCCTCGGTGTATTGCGGGAGAAGATCAAAAAACAAAAAACAAAAAAAAAAAAAAAAAAAAAAACAGTCTATCCATTGAGATGCGCATAATTGATACCAGAGTTGACTTGATTTGGAAGACGCTTTATTACTTTTACGCTTGAAAGATTTAGAAAGAATTACTATTATAGTAAGTTGAGTGAGCTTAGCAGCGCGCAGGTACAAGCACATCATCGAAACCCTACCGGTATACGGCCTATTTAGTTGGACTCAACAAGATAAAAAGGTGATATGATGAAATATTAGTTAGACTGAATAAAAAACAGATAGATCTAAACTGTGGATTAGATCAAAATGCAAGACCCATACAACCACATATGGGGGTCGAATTGGGAAAGCCTTACCGGTCCGTCAAAATCAATCTGCTCTTCTTTTCATTTTCGCTTTTTCTACATCTAGAATTAAATTACGGTTAGTGTTTCACCCTTTCAATACAGCGCTTGAATTTATGTCAATCTGCCAGATAATTCTAACATTGGTCTATTGCAAGATAATTTATTTTTCAAAGATGTTTCAATCTCCAATTTTCGAGATACAACAAAGCTATAAAACAAGAAATACAAGTCTATTGAATTGCCCTGGAATTGGCATCGAGGAATAAACAAAAAAAAAAAAATAAAATTCATACATGAGAAAATAGCAAGTATTATGCATCCAGAAATTTTGTAAATGTGATTTTCAAAATCACTATTTCAGAAAATCCGTATCAAAACTATGGCATTGCAAATTCAGAATCGGTTGCTAATTTGATTGTAAGTATTTTTTGCGCTCTAAAACAACCAAAAACACCGATAATATATTTTCTAAAATGGACACGCGTGATGTATCTAGTGCTTTGTAAAACAAATTATGGAGTCCCTTGTAAATTCCAGGCCATGACAGTAGTAAAACCGAGTGAAACTATTGGCTTCTTTAAAATAAAAGTTTTGCTGTGAACTATGTCTGGACAAAGAGAGATAAGAGAAATTTATATATCTATATATCTATATATATATATATATATATATATATATATATATATATATTATATACTAGATATTAATTAACCTGAAAATATCATCCCTGTTGTAAAATAAGGTGTTCATTTCCTTCTATACCCAGCTCTAATTTATCCTTCCATTCTCTGGATAATTTCTTTTTCTTGTGGTCCCCACCTTTCTTTTCTCGTTGATACATATTATAGGAAACAGAGATGTGAAATAACTATCATCAAGCATCACCCAGAACAATCATGTCTCTATAAATGTTTGATTAAAAAGATATTTAAAGAAGAGAAGTGTAAACACAATAAGGCATAAAAAAAAATCTCTATTTGCTTTAACCAAACTGTTATTTATCACGTAACAAAATTCCAGCAGGATAGTCATAACAGCAGCAGCTGTATACGCAAAAAAAAACCCACAACAACTAGTTTTGTATTTTCATACGGGTATGAGGAGTAATGCTATTGTAAAAGCAGCATCAGAATCGTCTTCGTTGTTGTTGTAGTAGTAGTAGTAGTAGTAGTAGTAGTAGTAGTAGTAGTAGTAGTAGTAGTAGTAGTAGTAGTAGTAGTAGTAGTAGTAGTAGTAGTAGTAGTAGTAGTGGTAGTAGTGGTAGTAGTAGTAGTAGTAGTAGTAGTAGTAGTAGTAGTAGTAGTAGTAGTAGTGGTGGTTGTAGTGGTTGTTGTCGTGGTAGTAGTAATGGTGGTAGTAGTAGTAGTAGTAGTAGTAGTAGTAGTAGTAGTAGTAGTAGTAGTAGTAGTAGTGGTGGTAGTAATAGTAGTAGTGGTAGTAGTAATGGTGGTAGTAGTAGTAGTAGTGGTAGTAGTGGTGGTAGTAGTAGTAGTAGTAGTAGTAGTAGTAGTAGTAGTAGTAGTAGTAGTAGTAGTAGTAGTAGTAGAAGTAGTAGTAGTAGTAGTGGCGGTAGTAGTGGCGGTAGTAGTAGTAGTAGTAGTAGTAGTAGTAGTAGTAGTAGTAGTAGTAGTAGTAGTAGTAGTAGTAGTAGTAGATGTTTAGGTGGTGGTGGTTATGATGGTGATGGTAAAAGTATAAGTAGTTGCAGCAGCAGCAGCAGCAGTTAGCAGCAAAATTAAAGCCTTCCCAATTATTATGAGAAAGGTAGAGACGTGAGCAAGAGAATTTATTTACATTATTCTTTAGACAAAAAGTCTTAGTCCAGCGCTATAGCTCTGTGTATATCGGCTTCACAGTTCTTGAACAGGCAGGTCAGAGGTGTATAAACAGAACTTATTGATCAGCAGGGACCAGTTTGCTGGTTTATTGTGCCTTATGGCCCCTCTCTTGTAGATGATTATACAGTTTCACTAGGTCAGAGGAATGAAAAGAAAAAAAGGAGAGAAAGATGGAGAAAGAGAAAGAGAGAGAGACAGAGAGAGAGAGAGAGAGAGGGAGAGAGACAGACAGAGAGAGACAGACAGAGAGAGAGGGAGGGAGAGAGAGAGAGGGAGAGAGAGAGAGAGAGAGAGAGAGAGAGAGAGAGAGAGAGTGAGAGAGGGAGCAAAATGTTAGCGCGTGCGCAGTGCATGTTACACTGATGTTGCCATGCTCCATTCAGGTTCCGTCCATCAGAGTACCTCGATGCATTCTGGGACGCCACAGGCTCAGTCAATGACCGATGCAGGGTCGGGCCTCTCGCCGTGTGGAGCAGACAATGCCCAATTACTTGAGGTTTTTGCTTTTGTCTGCCGACAATTCTCTCTCTCTCTCTCTCTCTCTCTCTCTCTCTCTCTCTCTCTCTCTCTCTCTCTCTCTCTCTCTCTCTCTCTCTCTCTCTCTCTCTCTCTCTCTCTCTCTCTCTCTCTCTTTTTTCTCTCTCTCTTACTCTCTCTCTTTCTTTCTTTCTCTTTCTCTCTCTCTTGTTTTTTTTATTCTCTCTCTTTCTCTCTCTCTTTTTTTCTCTCTCTCTTTCTCTCTCTCACTCTCTCTCTCTTTCTCTCTCTCTGTCTATTCCTCTATCCCTCCTCTCTCTCTCTCTCTCCATATATTTGCCACTGCAGCACTAGAGGTAGTTGTACAGTAGTTATAGATGAAGATGTACATTTTCCTGCACGGCTAGAAAAATTGAGGGAAAGTTAAGGGACACGGTATATTTTTTTTATTTTTCATTGAGGATGAAATTAGGTTTTGTCGAAATATAGTTTTTCGATAGACATTAATTCTTTACAAGGCAGGAAAAAAACCTCGATGAATAGCGATGTGTGTAGATTTAAGTTGCTTCTAGTTTTTGGAAATCCTTCAGTGATATCATGGCTAATCATACACCAGCGGAAACGTGGAAGAATTGGCACCAAAAGTGTGGCATGGGATATGGGTTGTCAGAGATTAAACTTGGAAAAAAGTGTGGCATGGGATATGGGTTGTCAGAGATTAAACTTGGAAAAAAGTGTGGCATGGGATATGAGTTGTCATGATTAAACGTGGAAAAAAGTGTGGCATCGGATATGAGTTGTCAGAGATTAAACTTGGAAAAAAGTGTGGCATGGGATATGGGTTGTCAGAGATTAAACTTGGAAAAATCAAAAGAGAAAGGCAGTATGTGCTTTATAGTGATGTACAAATAACAAAAATAAAGCGCACAGATAGATAGAAAGAGAGGGAGAGATAGAGAGAGAGAGAGAGAGAGAGAGAGAGAGAGAGAGAGAGAGAGAGAGAGAGAGAGAGAGAGAGACAGTTAGCAAGAACAGCGATAGAGAGAGTAATGAAAGTGAGGAAAGATTAAAGAAAAGAATAATTTAGAGGGTGGTTAGTAAAAAGAGGATAGAAGTGGAGGATAGCGAGACCCCTTCCCCCCCACCTAGACCAGACAACAGACCTTGATGATAGGCGTATAGTGGATGACCTTAGATTTTGCCGATATGGATAGGTGTATATTGAATGACCTTAGATTTGGCCGATATCGATAAGCGTATAGTGGATGACCTTAGATTTGGCCGATATCGATAAGCGTATAGTGGATGACCTTAGATTTTCCCGATATCTATAGGCGTATACTGAATGACCTTAGATTTGGCCGATATCAATAGGCGTATAGTGGATGACCTTAGATTTTGCCGATATCGATGGCCGTATAGTGGATAACCTTAGATTTTGCCGATATCGATGGGCGTTTAGTGATTGACCTTAGATTTTGCCGATGTCGATGGCCGTATAGTGGATGACCTTAGATTTTGCCGATATCGATAGGCGTATAGTGGATGACCTTAGATTTTGCCGATATCGATAGGCGTATAGTGCATGACCTTAGATTTTGCCGATATCGATAGGCGTATAAGGCATGACCTTAGATTTTGCCGATATCGATAGGCGTATAGTGGATGACCTTAGATTTTGCCGATATCGATAGGCGTATAGTGGATGACCTTAGATTTTGCCGATATCGATAGGCGTATAGTGGATGACCTTAGATTTTGCCGATATCGATAGGCGTATAGTGAATGACCTTAGATTTTGCTGATATCGATAGGCATATAGTGCATGACCTTAGATTTTGCCGATATCGATAGGCGTATAGTGCATGACCTTAGATTTTGCCGATATCGATAGGCGTATAGTGGATGACCTTAGATTTTGCCGATATCGATAGGCGTATAGTGGATGACTTTAGATTTTGCCGATATCGGCAGCGTATAGGGGATGACCTTAGAATTTGCTGGAATCGATAGACGTATAGTAGATGACCTTAGATTTTGCCGATATCGATAGGCGTATAGTGCATGACCTTTGATTTTGCCGATATCGATAGGCGTATAGTGGATGACCTTAGATTTGGCCGATATCGATAGGCGTATAGTGGATGACTTTAGATTTTGCCGATATCGGCAGCGTATAGGGGATGACCTTAGATTTTGCTGGAATCGATAGACGTATAGTAGATGACGTTAGATTTTGCCGATATCGATTTTGCCAATACAACATCGGAACCAATAAAGACACCTATAAATTAGCCTCACCTTCTCATGCCAGAAGACCTATATCGTTCAATGGCTTCAAACTGAGCAAGTTAAAAGCCAATGCATGTACACAATACCGTCACACGATCTTTATTTTGGTGGGCGTAAATATCGTGAAACTTTAAAAAGATAAAAGTTCTGACGGAACCGATGTTTCTAAACAACCTCAAAACAAGAAGGTCAGGCTTTTAAACGTCAATTGACCCGTCGCTTAAGTTAGATCAAGTTGGCGAGTGGTGTTAGCCGCAACACACGACGCTCTGTTCAGAGTAATTTGGTCTTAAATCTTTACCGTTCATATGCTTAATCCACCAGGGATATTCTTTCTGTTGATGGACAGTAAATTAAAGATAATATTTTTAGGACCAGTAATTTATCTTTCCTAAGAAGAAATGACTTTGTGATTCTTGCTCTCTATTATATGAAGTTATATAATGGAAGTGAAAGGTTAAAAACGTGCGCCACGAAAAGAAAGGGTTAAAGAGGAGAACTGAAAATGTGCCCTTGTTACACCCGGTACAATCTAAATGGAGCGTGGACGGTTTGAATTGAGAGCTAATTACTGTCTGATGGATAACTCTAGCTCATTTGGTTATTGCAGGTTATTGAGGGAAGGAGCGGAGCGGGACCGCGGGAGGGAAATCGAAGGGGGAAAAAAGTAGGGGAGGGAAATGAGCGCGGTTGGGGAAGGTAAATGCAATTAGAGTTCATTTAGGCCTTATTGTGTTAAGATCTGTCTTTACTTTTAGACATATTCTCTCTGTCTGTCTGTCTGTCTGTCTGTCTGTCTGTCTGTCTGTCTGTCTGTCTGTCTGTCTGTCTCTCTCTCTCTCTCTCTCTCTCTCTCTCTCTCTCTCTCTCTATTTCCATACCCCTCACTGTTTCTGTCTTCTTTTTCCTTCAATTTCATTATGTTACTAACATTATATTTACAAATTTCTTATTTCTCCCAAATTCTCTTATTTCTTGATTTTTTGGGGGGGTTCATTTTGTCATCTTATATTTCTATTTATGTGTGTTTGTATCTCTCTTTCTCAGGCCCCCCCCCCCACACACACACACACACACATTTTCATCCCCAAACACTTCCATTCTTGTTATTTCCCTTTTCCGTCTCTTCTTCAAACTTTCTCTTTCCTACTTCTTTCTCATCTTTCTCGTCCTCTATGTCGCTCTCAATTCCATATTTGCCGTCTCCCCCTCCCTCCCTCCCTCTCTCTGTATGTCCACCTTTCTGTATCTATGCCAAACTGTCTGCTACTCTCTCTCTGCTTTATATCTCTCTCTGTGTCACTCTCTGTTCTGTCTCTGCCGCTCGCAAACTTTCCAACCTGTACTCTCACTCGACCTCTACCCGCCTTAAACTTTTAAAGTGAATTAAAATTTGTACACATTTTTATGTCTTCTGATATCTGTAATTGCGCTCTTCTCTGTACCGCGATCAACCTAGACATTTTTCACTCCCACGCAATCAGTTATCTCGGACACGTACTCCTTTTCCATTCTCTTTACCTCTCTTTTTCTCTTGTATTGTCTGACTTCTTGTCTCTACCATCACTAAAATTGTGTCTCTCTTTCCCCTTTCTATCTGCCTAGATCACATCGCTGTCTTGTCGTTCTCTCTATCTCTGTGTCTAAACTTGTCTGATAATCTCTCTCTCTCTCTCTCTCTCTCTCTCTCTCTCTCTCTCTCTCTCTCTCTCTCTCTCTCTCTCTCTCTCTTTCTCTTTCTCTTTCTCTTTCTTTGTCTCTCTTTTTTCCCTTCTCTCTCTATGACCCGACCCTCTGCCTTTCTCTCAATGTGTCGTTATGTCAGTATGTCTGAACACTGGACAAGTCCATCCCTCACAATGATCCCAATCTCCCCCCCCCCTCTCCCCCCTCCCACCTCTTCCTACCCATTCCGCTGCTCCGTAGCTTCGGCTCTCAATTCCGTGAGTTTCCACACATTCTTACTGAGTGAGTGCGCATCCAACAGGCTGGGTGGAGCGCCCTGTCGCGCAGCAAGGCCCATCGGACTCGCAACTCCCTCGCCTTTTCCACCACCACTACCATCATCAACATCATCATCATCATCACACTGTTGCTGCGAGCCGCCGGTTAGCAACTTCTGTTGCTGATGCTGTTGGTGCCGTAGTAGCTGCTGTCTAGCTCTGTCGTTTTTTTTTTTTGGTGTGTTCTAACGCCATCCTTACCGCTGCTGTTTTCGCTGTTGTGCCGGCTGTGCTGAGGTAGCTGTGAGAGAAATTATAATTATTGGTTCTATTGAGTTCTGGCAGTGGTTCTCATACGGACAAATACATCCGGTAGTTCTCAGGAATTTTCTTCGTCGACTTAAGCTTTAATCGATGTTACAGAGAGCTACAGTTTCAAAAGTGAACAACATTCCCATGGATCTGAGTTAATTCGACCGTTTCAAATTGACAATTTCTCTACCTATATTTTTTTACCATTAGAATACATAATTATATGTGATACAAGTGCTTCTGTGTGCTACTGTATAAATTTTCCATACACTGAAGTTTGATAGGTGCTCTTGTGTGCTATTTTGATAACTATTTCTTTTTAACCTTAATTTTAGCTGAGCTTTTTAAAGGCAGTGTTTTAAGTTCACCTTGATGTTAATTTTCACATTAATTTTGAAGCTATGTGATTCTTGAAAGAGTGCTCGACAGAAAAATCGCTGCTTTTATTACATTAAAACTGCATAATAGCGCCAGTATCAATAGTGAATGAATGATAAAAAAAAAAAGATGTATGGATCTGATTAGCAAATACAGTAAAAGAGAAACGCGTACATGATGAAATATGAAGGTGAGATACCCAGGGTAAAAATAATGCTTGTATCGGAATTTTGACTTATTTCGTTTTTCATATTACTAATGGAGGTAACTATTCAAACATTCAATAAAAAGTAAAAAAAAAATTGAACAAGGATTTCACTGTTTAAAGGTATAATTACCAAATGTACTTTTTTTAAAGAAAAAAGGACCATTAAATAAT
>JAWDGP010000184.1:295000-327500 GCA_033675545.1 Elysia crispata | reverse complement strand
CCTAAGTAGCAGAGGGGAGTGTAAAATTGTAATAGACTAAGAGACGTGAAAGAAAAGAGTAGACAGTTTATGTGAGGTAGAATGTTGAGAAATAAAAATGAGTATGAACCTACAAGAGAGCGAGACATAAAAAAGAAAGAGTGGAAAAAGAGAGGGCGCCAGAGAGGGACAGGCACGGAGAGAAAGAGAGAGTAATGGAGGACAGAAAAAGATAACTTGAGTGAGATAGGGAAAAGAGAGAGAGAGAGAGAGAGAGAGAGAGAGAGAGAGAGAGACAGAGACAGAGACAGAGACAGAGACAGAGAGACACAGAGAGAGACAGAAACAGAGAGAGACAGAAAGAGAGAGAGAGGGAGAGAGAGAGACACACACACACAGAGACACAGAGAGAGACAGAGAGACAGAGAGAGAGACAGAAACAGAGAGAGACAGAGAGAGAGAGAGAGAGAGAGAGAGAGATATTCTGACCTCTCGCCTGTAGCCGATCACGCCAAGATTCGCTCACCCTCGATCGGTGTTCACTTTGACGTCATCGCGCGTTGACCTAGTGAGGGAGCTGA
Source organism: Elysia crispata (assembly GCA_033675545.1). Lineage (NCBI taxonomy): Eukaryota > Metazoa > Mollusca > Gastropoda > Plakobranchidae > Elysia > Elysia crispata. The sequence goes on along the minus strand of JAWDGP010000184.1, from coordinate 326,940 downwards.
TCAGGGCCTGGCTGTCACGAGTGGGTGGAGGAGTACTGTAACCAGTCACTGGACGAGGCGCTCAGGAGGGAAAGGGGAAGAAGAGGGTGGTGGGGAGGTATCAGAGGAAGGGTATTCTGGGACTGCGGGTGAAAGAAATCTGTGTATAATTATTGTTGGCTCGAACAGTCGAAGTCCTTTTTTAAAGATAAATTCGATGAATAGAGAGAGAAAGAGATGAGAGGGCGGGGGGGGGGGGATGGGGGGGGAGAAAGTAGTAGAGAGAAACGGAGGGAGGTAGAGAGAGTAAGAGAGAGAGCGAAAGAGAGAGAGAGTGAGAAGAGAGAGTGAGATAGAGTAAGAGAGAGAGAGAGACTAACAGAGATTAGAAGGAAATGAGAGTGAAATAGGGTGATTTGAGGCGAACGGTGATTGCCAAGTTGATTTTTTCCCTTCACCAATAATAACTCATTTCTAAAAAAAAGAAAAAGCAGCGAAAAAGACAAACATTCCAAAGCTCTTCCATTCGAAATTGCTCAATCCGTCGACGACTATCGATTCTTGAACTCAGGAACGAGCATACTGTCTAGCAGCTTTCTTGCTGACTCTGCTTTTCTCTACCCCTACCCGCCTCCATAGATCTAGCGCGATAGCTGTATCTACATAGAAGGCAAGAGCGAGGACTTGTGGGATAGCTGCTTTAATGAATGGAGGCTGCGTTTTGACGTCATCGATCACGCGCTGCAGTAGTTTCCTTATATGGTCACTAAGGTCCCGCCATTATGAACACTGGAGTACGCTAGTTGAGCAGCTCGCGGTGGAGCTGGCCTGGGCTTGATGGCCTACAGGCACGGCTCCTTTTCTAACCTATATTGACATAAGTTTTTGTCAGACCTGATCAATAGTAAAATATAGATAAATGGCGATTTTCTTTCCAGCTTTTTATCAAGACATTGGTTAGCTTTAAGCCAACATCTGTTTTGCAGAAAGCATGCAATTGGAAAATAGTTTTCCAAAATCCGATATCAGTTTTTGTTTTTGTTTTGTTTTGTTTGTTGTTGTTGAATCTTATTAAAAATTTTATTAATTAATCTTTTTTTTTTTTTTGGTCTTCAAAATTTTAAAACCTGAATACCTATTTAAGTGCAAGTTTAACTCCAAATCGATATGGCAGTGCTTTGTATGTTAAGAGAAATGTCAAAAACCAAACTGATCTGTGAAAAGCGTCGTTGTACCGATAGACAATAAGAGATGGAATCAAAGTAATTTCTTCTTGATTTATCAAATATACAAAAAGGAAAAAAAACCCAAGATAAATGGAAGTTTTTCGTGTCATGTGTTTACCTTCCAAAGATGATGAATACTGTTTACAAATCAATGTATAACGAACCTCCTGAAGATATATGTTTGTGTGGTCACAACGGATATATTTTCGACTTCCATTATGAAATAATGGACCGATAATTTTGTTCAAGATGCAAGAGAGGCAGAGCTTAACGTTAATAATGATATTTAGCTGCATCTCATCCATGACAAAAAAGCGTCACATGTTGATCAGTTTGGATGCTAACAATCGCGCTTTGAGAATAGAATATGAATTTCTTGTTTTGTTATTCGAAACAGAATCGCATAAAATTAAAAAATTTCATGTTGCTCGGATCTAGGTGAGCTTTTCTCGGTGATTGCAGAATAAGCCAGAGTAAAAATATTGTATTACAGATATAAATGCGCTTATGTGGTAGCTCTAGATTGTTTAACGTCTCATAACTCTGAGATGGAGTGGATATAGTGCCAAATTACTGCTCAGAAGAATTATTGTGAAGACCTAGAGAAAGTTTCGCTCGATGTGGCATTTTCGATTTCATCATTCAGAAGGTATAAAAAGCTTTACCATTTTCCCCCTATGTGTAACTCCATTGTAAGATTGTATTTATGAGTTGGTGCAAGCCATAAGTCTTCCAAATACTGCTTAATTTAAGTTGAGAGAGAGAGAGAGAGAGAGAGAGAGAGAGAGAGAGAGAGAGAGAGAGAGAGAGAGAGAGAGAGAGAGAGGAAGGAGACAGAGATTTTTCTTGCTAATGCCCATGAAAAATTTAGTACTAGTGTGTTTCTGTGAGCTAACACCTGTTTGTAACAAATTAATGAACTGTCACAGAAGCTCTACCTGATGAACATAATGGCTACAACGTGAATGGAATAATTTCGATAACGTCACTTGCAGTTTTTTAATGTTTGAATGGAACAGAAATAAAATATTACAAGCCAGTTCATGTGAAACAAGTTTCAGATCGAACTACAGTTGATTGGTCTTCACATGTTTCTATCTATATACGGGCGTCCATTAATTTATCTGTCTAAATATCAATTGAATCCTTTTTGGTCTGAATGCGTCGATGAGATAATTCCTCACAAAAACCTCTTAATACACATTTCCTCATTTTCACTTAGGTATAAAACAACGAACTAAATGTTAAACTGAGAAAGATTTTGTCAATACGCTAGACCGAAGCGTTCTTTCTTACATTTGCTCTACAGTGAGTTAAAAAGGTCATGATGGTCGGCATGGCATGTCAAGAAATTTGTCATCCGCTTTGAGCATTTAGATCGCTCAAGCTCTATTTAAAAATGATAATTTCTGTTTTCTTTCTGTCCATCTATCTATCTTTCTGCCCATCTTTTTATCCATCTTTACCTTTCTACCTATGCATTGGCTCGCTCAAATATTATTCTTCGACCTGTGTTTGTCTGTCTGTCTGTCTGTCTGTCTGTCTGCCGGCCTGAGTGAGGATAAGACGATCACATGATAAAAGCTTAAGTCAGCGTATTGCACAACACCGAGTCCTGTTATTCACGTTCTGCGCCGGTCCTTGCTACAGGCCGCCGCATCACGTATGGAGGAGAGGAAATCAATATCTGCCGTGGAAAAGGTTGGCTGGGTTAGCGGGATAATTTACTAGCTTTTCCTCTTTGATAATTACAAGGATCTCTTTTTTTTTATTCTTTCTCTACCCCTTTGCCTCTCTTTCTCTTCATCCCTTAGTATTTTTATGCGTCTTTTTGTCATTATGGTTTTACTTTTCTCCGTCTCTGTCCGTCTGTCTCTTCTCTCTCTCTCTCTCTCTCTCTCTCTCTCTCTCTCTCTCTCTCTCTCTCTCTCTCTCTCTCTCTCTCTCTCTCTCTCTCTCTCTCTCTCTCTCTCTCTCTCTCTCTCTCTCTCTCTCTCTCTCTCTCTCTCTCTTTCTCTCTCTCTCCCTCTCTCTCTCTCTCACTCTCTATCTATCTATCTCTCTCCTTTCTCTCTCCTGCTTTCCTCCACCTCTTTCTAGTGTCGTCCTCTCGTCACCCTCTCTTTTTGACTTTCTCTGATATTCTCTACTTCTTGCTTCCACTGTTCTTCTCTCTCCCATTTCTAACTGCTCCTCTGTGATAATAAAGTTTACTGAGGCACACACCAATTATGCAGTACCGCTTGAAAGTGCTATACTAACCACAATCAATAGCGTTGCAGAGGAAACATCTCTCTGGATCCAGATCTCAAATTTGTTTCACCTTTTTGTTGACTGTCAGCATTTTCTCGAATTTTATCAAATCAATTTGCTTCACTCTATTTAATTATATTAAAATTTCACGTAGATCTGAACAATTTGATCATAGCTAACTATGTCATCGCTTCTGAGTTCATTAGATGAACATAATATCTTAGACGTAATGTCAATGCTGTCTTCACTGTATATAACAGACTGTACCTTAGTTAACCTAATCGATGACGTCACGAGGAATGTCTTGCTCAGAAGCCGATATGATAGAAAAACTTTCTGGCGATATTTTTTAATCTATTCGATCATCTTGAAGTCTCTGAGGGTAGCCTTGCCCCGAGAACATGGCTAGAGATGACAATCAGCTTGGATAATTGTTACACTAGGATTTCGAGAAAAAAATGTGTCCCTCCCTCGAAAAAAAAAAAGAAAAAAAATCCAGCGTGAAGTCCTAAGAAAAATAAATATGACTGCAACCCAATTCTTCAATTTTTTTTCTATAACTGTCTTTTCCCTCTTACTTGAAATCACGCTCAACCTGCTAAAGGTTATCTCCATACTACCAATTACAATTATTGTCTCCATTTCTAGAGTCATAATTATGTCTTTAGGCTAGATCAGAATTGTGTTTATAATCTAATCACATCGTTGAATTTTTTTTTTGTAAGGATATTCTAGAAATTAAACAAACAGGAAAAAAAATAATTATCTAAAAGCTTCTAAAATTTCCGTAATTTAATCGGCACACGATTTAACCAGTTCAATTGACCTAATTTTTATTTAAAGTCAGATACAAAACTTTGGATATCTCTTTAATTTCACTCGTATAATCTTGGTTTTTATCTTCTCTCAGAGCGAGACTCCTGATTGAGTAACCAGATATTCGAGAGAGTGCTAACTGATAGCTAAGCATTTAAGACAGAACTCACCACGCTTGTTAAGCAGTTTAGTTTATCACAGGTCAAGATTTCCATATATGATTCAATTAAGCTTATGAACTTAAAATGTATGTCAAGAAACTGATTGCGAAAGAGATCGGTCTGGCTTTTTTTAAGGCATTGCACGAAGTGTTGGATTAATATCAACCTAGATGTTACACTTCGCTATGTTTGCTATCGTCTGCTTGTGGTTTGAAGATAGTACTGCATTCTAAAACCTCCACCTCGGATTAGCTGACAAAACTCACAAGTTCAAGTTTTGGATTTATTGTGAAGTTTCTTGGAGTTATTGTTGTGCGTCATGGATACGAAATGTCATAAACTACCTCATAAAGGTAAGTAGCTGTTGGTTTTTAAAGTTCTTAACACTTTCTTTTTCTTTCAATCTCTGTGAAACAATCATGGGCCTTTTTCGTCTTAGCGAAACTGAATTTTTTATATACCTTAAAATGATTGTTACGTGATATGTTCTGATTCAAATTCTTTCTTGCTGTGATTGTATATTATCCTCTTTGTCCTGTGTTTATCATCGGTTTTATGCATAACTTCTATTAATTTTGTTGTTGTTGTTGTATTTTCTGGTCTTGCCATGGTTTCTAACTTATCCTATAGTTTCTGGCATTAAAGCTAGAACATAAAAACTAGATTGCCTGTGAAGATAAGAATCCGATGCTGTATGGGTAATTTTGACTGGACTTCTCGATCGGAAAATGGTTTGTAAGCCAATAAGGTCGCTTGTAGTTAAAAAAAAAAAAAAATTCTCCAGGCTTAACATACAATTCTTGTTGACCCACACTGCTTTGCTTCTGTTATTTTACCAAGCTAGAAGTAACGACTTTTCCAGCAGATTAAGTAACACTACAGTGTGTGCACTGAGGAGTGCCTTTGGTGCTTGAAAATTCTAATCAGATGAAATAAAATAACATGAAACACGCGAAATAGTTCCATGGAGGTCTTCAATATGCCTCTGAGTGTTCAAGGGAACTTACGACTTCGAACTAAGCGGCATAAGTCTTTGCTAAAACGCATTCCCCGCAGGCAGCTGTAGGGTCTTGCAGACCAATTCCATCCTTCATCTTCAGCATCCTCATAACGCCCAAAACTGTCCCTCGGGATGTAATCTTCACAAACTTTCGCTGAAAAAAGGTCATGCAACCCAGGTGAGCTTCCTAACACTGTCAATCGTTCTAGCTGCAAATTAATTTTGTCCAGCGTCGGCCTTGAGTGCTTGGGGCAGGCTACAGTCGTGTGTATCCAGTCGGCCATAGGCAGGCAGCTTGCTCTAGTGTTTCTAATCGATTGGTTCGTCCATCGATCTCTTGTAACCTTGATACAACTTCTCTCTCTCTCTCTCTCTCTCTCTCTCTCTCTCTCTCTCTCTCTCTCTCTCTCTCTCTCTCTCTCTCTCTCTCTCTCTCTCTCTCTCTCTCTCTCTCTCTCTCTCTCTCTCTCTCTCTCTTTTTCACTCTCTCTCTCTCTATCTGTCTATCTATCTCCCTCTATCTCTCTCTCTTTATCTATCTATCTCTCTCACTCTCACTCTCTCTCTCTTTCACTCTCACTCTCTCTCTCTCTCTTTCACTATCACTCTCTCCCTCTATCTCTCTCACTCTCTCTCTCCCTCTATCTCTCACTCACTCTCTTTCTATCTATCTATCTATCTATTAATCTATCAGTCTATCTATCTGTCAACTCTTGCTTCATTTCTTTCCAACATATTCTGATATTCCCACTCTGCTCTTTTTTACTCATGAATTAACTTTTTGACAAATGGATCTCAAACCCATCTAGTCCACCAATATGCCGTAAAGGGTCGAGAAGAACCGAAAGGGTCGGACCCTGGAGAGTGCGCAGCTGACTCGATCCAGCCTCGAAGATATCACGGTAAGAACGTTCAACTCAACGTTCAACTCAACCACCGAAGACCCCAGGTCTTTTACAGGGCAAAGCCTTGTGATCATCCCAATGGCCTGAAACTGGAAAAAGAGAGATACACAGACTGATGCCAAAGTTTTCACCCACAAGAGCAAAAGAAAATAGGTTACTTATCAATTTGGGTATGAAAGGAAAAAAACAAAATGCAAAAAACAAAAAACAAATAAAAAGCACAAGAATTGTTTTCGTCTTCAAACAGGCTACAGCAAGAACAACATAAGCCATAGGCTACAACAAGAACAACATAAACCATAGGCTACAACAAGAACAACATAAACCATAGGCTACAAAAAGAACAACATAAACCATAGGCTACAACAAGAACAACATAAACCATAGGCTACAACAAGAACAACATAAACCATAGGCTACAACAAGAACAACATAAACCATAGGCTACAACAAGAACAACATAAACCATAGGCTACAACAAGAACAACATAAACCATAGGCTACAACAAGAACAACATAAACCATAGGCTACAACAAGAACAACATAAACCATAGGCTACAACAAGAACAGCATAAACCAGAGGCCATAGTTTCCGAGATCCTCAAGTACGCGCCGATATAGGCTACCCACTAAAACATTTCACTCCTTCCACGGAATATTAATATTCATGCTCTGCCCTTGTCTACCTCTTTACCTCCTTCCTCCCTCCCTATGTCTTTCTCTTCTTTTCTCTCTGTGTCTCTGTGTATGTGTCTCTGTGTCTTTGTCTCTGTCTTTGTTTCTGTATCTGTCTTTCTGTCTGTCTGTTTATCTCTCTCTCTTTCTCTCTCTCTCTCTCTCTCTCTCTCTCTCTCTCTCTCTCTCTCTCTCTCTCTCTCTCTCTCTCTCTCTCTCTCCCTTTCTGTCTTTTTCCACCCCTCTTTCTGCCCCTTAGAAAAGGTTGAATATAATTGTCCGTTTGTGCAGCCTATGGATCGCGAAGGATTTCTATTTCTTGCCAGCGTTAATATTTGTGCTTTCAAAGCTCCTCAAAAGCTGGCTACATTAAACCAAAAACAAGTCAAAAACTCCTTTAACAAAATAGTTTCATTACCAAGAGCCGAATTTCCCAATTATGATATTGAATCCCTATACTGTCTTTTTATTGTTTGATTAATATCAAATTCATGGGAAAAGATCTAGACACAAGATTGTGTTTTATTGCTGGTTTATTTTTTTTTTATTTGCGCGTGCAATGAAACGCTCCGACGGGTCACAAAAGTTGTGGTCACGAACTGATGTCAACAACTCTAAGGTTCCACAAGTTTGGGATGCTATGAGACTTCCGATCTGTGTGACTGTTATTGATTCCTCTATTTTTTCTTTTTGTTTGAAATCTTTTTAGCTCTAGATCCTATCGCATCATTATCATTGATTCAGATGCAGAGTGAAAAAAAATCACAAAAATCACCCACGAGGCTTGTTTAAAATGGTCTCTGTCTGTATCTATCTCTTTCTCTGTCTCTTCGTCTGTCTTTCTGTCTGTCTGTCTGTCTCTGTGTGTGTCTCTCTCTTTCTCTCCCTCTCTCTTTCTCTCTCTCCCTCTCTTTCTCTCTCTCTCTCTCTCTCTCTCTCTCTCTCTCTCTCTCTCTCTCTCTGACTTTGTCTATCTGTCTATCTTTGTTATAGTCATAACTGTCCATCAGTGTGACTATCACTCTGTACGTCTGCCTTTCTCTCTCTCTCTCCCTCTCTCTCTCTCTCTCTCTCTCTCTCTCTCTCTCTCTCTCTCTCTCTATATATATATATATATATATATATATATATATATATATATATATATATATATATATAATTTGGTAAACAAGCTGTTCTTACAGCTAACAGCGAGATCTAGGCGGTTTCACTAAGACTGCCAAACATTACGATAAATCAGCTGTGTTGATATAGTTCGTCCATTGCAGAATAATTCTCGGTCGTTTGCCCACCTTCCACCACTCTTCTAGCTGATAAACATACCCAAACCACACATTCATACATGGCAGAGCAAACACTGTAACACACAAACTTACAACATCGATAACAACATCTGCTAGGCCTAAATCGGTAAGTTTAAGTATAAATTAATAATATATATTGTTTGACCGATGAGGTCTCCAAATATTTTAGTCTATTTTCGAGTCCTGTCTTACAACTACTAGTAACTGTTGTTTTAGAAAATATGTTTTGTTTTTTAAAGAGTTCGTTTTGCTGTAAGTTTTTCTTTCTTTTTCGTACTGCAGTATCCTCACCCTTAAATAAACGAAGAAGGAACTCCTGTGCTCCACAGTATTGAAGAATCTTTGATATTCCTTGATTTCAAGGAGAGGAAGTTATTAGATTGTTATACATGTAAATGCTTTTACTTGTGTCACCAGATCGAATACACAAACTTAAGAAAACCACTCATCTAGTGGAAGATTTTTGTCTCAAGAAAAAAAAAGTTATTATAAAAATTAATTTGATCTTATTTCATTAATGCTTTACACTGATAACTGGGAAAAAAACTTTTACTTTAACTTCCCTTCTTAGCCTATTCCTTCATACAAAACAACAGTAACAACAACAACAACAACAACAACAACAACAACAACAACAACAACAACAACAACAACAACAACAACAACAACAACAACAACAAAACAAACAAAACAAAAAACAAAAAAAAAAAAAAAAAAAAAAAAAAAAAACGATCTCCATTTCTTCGCATGAAATTTCTTCTTCTCATCCAACTCTACTCTTGTTTTGTATTATGAGGGAAAAAAACAAAACAAAACATACGACCACGAAAAAAACCCTGCAAAAAACAAATTAAGTAATAAATTAAGTTTGGCGCATTTTGATCACGCAGCTATAGGAATCCTGCAATTCAAATGCAGAAAATTTCCCTTGAGATGCAAAATCGATAGTTTTTTTTTTTTTTTGTTTTTTTTTGCAGCTTGATACTGCAACTTGATTAAAAAATAACATCGATGGGCCTCATGTTGTTTTCAGAGCTTTTCCGTTCCACTCAATAAGTTTATTACATGGCATATGAAACATGACGTCATTATGTGTAGCTCCATTTTAAACAAAAGCCTAATGTATGTAGACATTTTAACCTTGCATCTTAAAATACTAATATCTTGAAAGCGCATCAAACCGAGGCTGTGACACATGGGCCTTAGATTCCTTTGATGTGGGGAAGCTTCTTTGATTGGCCTGGCGTGACGCGTGTAGAGGAGGGCGGCCTAGGTGAGCGCTGAAATAAAACCTGCACGGGTGAGTTGGTGAGCTCGCATTGCCTCGGGTGTTCACCCGGAGGAAGTCTTGCATTAAACTATCGATTGCTTAAGGTGACGCTAATTGAATGGGCTGGCGAACCTGGGGTTGTGTCCTGGTATTGACCCGAATCGGTATCACTCTACTTTTTTTTCATACCAATATAGCTTTTTCCTGTCAAGATAGCGCTCACTTCATTCGATATATATAGTAATAGTAATAGTAATATATTATTCGATAATTATATATATATATATATATATATATATATATATCTCCATAACTAATCAACCAACTAACTAAGATCAATTAATCAACCAATAATTAAATCAATTACTTAGTTAACCACCTATTCAATTGATTAACCAATAAACGTAATAACAAATTAATCGACTATTCAATTTGTCACTTAAACAAACAAATTATGCAACAAACCTATCAATTCATCAATCAATCATAGAAATCAGTACATTCAACAAAAGTTTGGCACAAAAGTTCTACACATGCTCTTAAACAACCTTACAAAGCAAGTAAAAAGCAAGGCAGCAAAGCATAACTTAACTAACCTATTAGACTTACAATTAATCTGTTGTGTGTATATAGAGTCAAGGAAAAAAGCAAACAAACCCAGATTTATTTGAAATGTCTGCGATCGATTAAATATTAACATAACAACTATTATTAACATTATTAAACATATTTTTTTAATGAAATAAGAGAATAAACTTTTCCGTTGAGGTAATGCGATCATAACAATCTATTGATATTTTTTATTTTATATTTTACTTTTTTCAATTAAAGAAAAATGTCACAAAAAAAATTGAATAACTAGTTAGTAGACTCGCCAAGAAAAGTGGCAAAAGTTTAAGATTGTTATAAACTATTCGGAACTGTCAATATATTTATCTAACACTGCAACTTAATATGTCATCTATCAGGTTAGCCTGCACTAAAAGGATTGTATCGATTGAATGAATTATAACAACAGAATACACTAAGAACATCTGTTGAAGATTGTACGAAACGCTACGTAAAACTTCATTTACACATGTAGGAAAAGAACAAAATATCAATCTGCATCAATATTTAATATCGGTAACAATTGGATGTTTGTAGTGTTAATACAATATGATCCTACACTGGGGGGGGGGGGGGGGAACAACTAAAGAAACATCAATTAAAGTTTGAGATCTAGATAAAACGGGCTAAGTTTTGATAATAAATGTAAGCGGTTCAAGAGATCCAAGATTAAAACAAAAACGGCGAGCGTTTGTCAATTTTTATTTCATTAAAGTAGACTTTATCGAGAGTACCCGAAAAGAAAATGTTGGTCTCTCTTGCAATATAGATATAGAAGTCTAGTGGCGTTCTGTCTGCCTGTCTGTCTGTCTGTCTGTCTGTCTGTCTGTCTGTCTGTCTCTGTCTCTCTCTCTCTCTCTCTCTCTCTCTCTCTCTCTCTCTCTCTCTCTCTCTCTCTCTCTCTCTCTCTCTCTCTCTCTCTCTCTCTCTCTCTCTCTCTCTCTCTCTCTCTCTCTCTCTTTCTCCCAGGGAGGTAGCGTGATGAGAAGCTGAAGATGGCCGAGTTTTTTTTCCTCAGTGCTGCTTACCCCAGCACAAGAAGCATCTCTCTCTTTCTAATGATCACCTTTCTTTCTCTTCAATTTTTTTGTAGTTTGCAAACGAGATGTCCTTAGGGGAGAGAGCAATGAGGGCTGGGAGACGGAGGAGGGGGTAGTTTTGAAGAACAGAAAGGGGAGGGATAAAGAGATGAAAAGAGAGGAATAGGGGGGGGGAGGGGGGGTATAGTTTCGACTGTTGCGCACACTTAAGAGAGCCCGCAACTGAGCCTGGCTCTCGACGGAGTCTCCTGGCTCTGAAGGAATCTTATGAAGACAAAATGGAACCGTATGGTAGATTTGCGTGGGCACTTGCTCAGCCCCTCCCTCCCCCTCCCCTCGCCACTAACTCAGCTTCAGATCGATTTGAGCGTGATTGCCTCTGGAATTTTTTAGCTCTGTGTAGAGGGCGAAGATCTTCAGTAGGAACTCAAGAGGATAGACAGAGTGAATATGCAGGAGGAAAATGATACAGTTTCAAACCTCTCCACTCTGTTCATCAAGCAAAGAAGTTGTTCATACTGACATTACTTGGTCGAGCTCTTGAAGAGTGATATTACGCTATTCCTGGTTAGTATTCATGGTTTTTATTGTTTTGGTTTCTTTTTTTTTTTTTTTTTTTTTTGTTATGCGTTCATTTATGAAGCACGATGAAGGGACGGAGCAGGGTTTTTAGTTTTAAATCTCCATTTCTTTAGGTGATTAGAATGTGGGTTAAAGATAGTATTAGTCTTTTTGACGATGTTGATGCTAAATATCAGACATGGCGGAGGAAACAAAACAAACAAAACAAAAACAAAACAAACAAAAAACAGAATATAAAAATGGGAGGATAAGAATGCGGGTTAGAGTGAGAAAAGGTAGTATCCTTGAGCTTGACGTGACCAAAGACCTTCGAGTTTTGTGGATTCAGTACTCACGCCGCCGATTCTAATTCTCACGATTTTATGATTAATCGTGGCCAAAAAAAGTCTAGTCTTGTGAATAGATTTAAGTTCATATTATTGTGGACGATTTAGATCAAATAACTGATGAAGCAAAAATTTGATGAGTTCATAAAGTGTTCTTTCATTCGCTCAAAGCAAAATTTTCATTGCTTCATCTCTGAACAGTCCATTTTGAAAAGTCTGAATGTGTTATATCTCAAATGAAACCAGCGCCATTAGATACATTTGAGAGATAATTGAAAATATAAACCCAGCGCGATTTATAGATTTAATCAGTCGAGAACACTGCTTCTGATATTGCAGTAGATACTTATTCCTTTGGGTAACTTCTCTTATTATAGGCGTTATAATCTTGGAATAAACCCTTTAGAAAAAAAAAATAGAATGATCTTAGCCAAGGAGGAGTTGAATACATGATTGTCTTCTCGACAGACTGTTCACCCTACCATGTCTCTCCGTTCTCCTCTTCGCTCAAACCTTGAGAATAATCACAATTGTCTACAGGCGAATAGATGAGGTATTTTATGAAAAATCTATTTCACTTTTTAGATGATATCTATTGGTGAAATTTTCGCAATACATTTATATTGCATCACACCCCTATCTGTTACAATCAATTGTCGAACTCAAGTAAAGCAGCTAAAATGCACCACAATGAAGGCGAACTTGATAGTGGACGACAGTGAAAAAGGTTTCATAACGATAAAAATTCGTTCTCCCACATTCTAAATGGTTCTGCCTTCCGTTTTTTACCTCAAATATATCAATTTTTTTTTTTTTTTTTTGCGCATGTCGCCACGTATCCCCATCAAGGTTTGAACCAAGATATTGCACAGTAATGTAACGATTCGTTGTACCATTTTTATAGTTAGAAATGTTTCCTTTCTTAGAGAGCCAAAATTACAGTGGAGGAAAAAAAAAGCACAAAAAATAGTCAATGCTGCAACATAATATTCACAACATATGTCGTAATTTGGTCATAAATAGACCGGTTGGAAATTTGATCAATGTTTTTAAGCTATAGACAAGAGAGAAAATAGCGCAGAAGTTACGGTTCTAAAAATAGAGTAGGTTTGAGCCCGTCGGTTGGGCCTTGGGCCAGAACCAAACAAGTTGCTCTAATGGCGGAAAATCGATGGCAGACAGGGGAATTGAAGGGAAATTACAGAGTTGTACAGAGCGCCATTTTTAGATTTAGCCATTTCCATCAGCTCAAAAAAAAGGCAATCTGTGTACAAGTTTCATTGTAAATAGCATCCGATTATGGTTCAGTAAAAACACCATTGCCTCAGAACTAGAGAAAAACAGTTTAGACCCTTTTAACTCTTATCTCAAGAGTTAAAGGGGTACGGGGGTCGCTTGCGAATCCTAGTTAAGGAGGGAGAAATCAAGAATTTTATTTTATTTTCTATTGAGATACTTAATTATGTCTAGAAAACTCATAAAACAATGCTATTCATTAATTTTCCCCTTAATAACAAAGAAAACATCTCTGGAGATATGATTTTGAAAATTGATTTTTTTTCTTTTCATAGAAGCCTTGCTGGAACAATCAGTCCAAGCTCAGTTGATTTTTGGAACGAAAAAAATTTTAAATGTCTTTCTAATTCAGTTCCCATCCTAGTGTTTCTCATAAAATAAGGCAATGAACGAAAGATAATCGGGCTCTAGACACTTTCGAATTAGTCTAGTGAGGGGTATTCTTTGCTGCCATCATGGTTCTTAATCAGACCGATTTTTTTTTCATATATTAGTGAAAACGATGGTTCAAACAGGTTCCAGAGTATTTGCATCAAGGAAAGCAAACTAATGATCTCAAATTATTTATGTTATGGTTCAACACAAGGATCACTTGGATAATTTAGGCCCCCAGCAAACAAACAAGCATAAAAAAAGAACCACCAGAAAGTGAGGAGTTGGAAGGAATCCTTGAAACCAGCTGTTGAGTACCTATGTTTTATGATCCTTTTAAACATTTATTAGAAGGTTATAAATAGAATTGGTTTTTTGCAAAAACAATTAATCTTTCCTGGTGTATGAAATACTGGACGGTGCAGCTTGCGCGAGAATTTTTCTGCTCAACAGAAAAGATTTAATTGTAGACGTAGTTTCAATTAGATCTTAGCTACGGCTGGATGTAATTATCTTCATTTAGATTACAAAAAGACGTGTGTTAAATTCAATCTAGACTACCTTAACGCTCATCCAAAATCATCGCGTTTTTAAACTATCCACGAAATTCGCTTCTCTTTCAAAAGATTTTTTAATTGGTTCGATAGACGTTCAGCTGTCGTATCGCAAAGCATTTTGTCGAGAAGTTAAAGTTAAATTTGTCCATTTCATGGAGCAGAGATAGAGATAGAGATAGAGATAGAGATAGAGATAGAGATAGAGATAGAGATAGAGATAGAGAAAGAGAGAGAGAGAGGAGAGGGGGAGATGGAGACAGAAATGGCAGTGTATTTGACGAGAGAGAAGGAAAGAGAAAGAGAGAGCAAGAAAGACATAACTATGTTATAAATATGACTATGAATGACCATTGATCCAGCAAAATAGCATTGTTGCGTTCCGTAACATTGATCTTAATCACCTCATCGCAAGGCAAAAAAAAAAAAAGTAGAAAATGACAACCATACCAGTACAGCACTCTTGGAGTTGGTACATATCTCTCTCTGTCTCTCTCTGTCTCTCTCTCTTTATCTCTCTCATTCACCTCCCCTTTTTTATCTCTCCATCTCTCTTCTCTCTCTCTCTCTCTCTCTCTCTCTCTCTCTCTCTCTCTCTCTCTCTCTCTTTCATCCCCCCACCTTCACTTTTTTTTTATCTCTCCATCTATTTTCAATCTTTTTTCTTCACCGTTATTTTCTTTTCTCCAGCTTGGTCGTCATTCAGCCTCAAGTACACCGCACCAGGTCTAGGTTATTGGGTAACACCTAATACAATTGATTCGACGAAGAAAACATGTAATATATGTCCTACCTAATCTTTTTGTGTCATTGAACTTTCAGCTATTGAGGAAAATATCCAGCAAATAATTAAATCGGCTTTACGAAACCCCAATGGCAAGGCTTCTATTGTGTGTGGACTGCCTTGAACAGTGCTAGACGGGTATCGCAATAGATCTTTTGAACAACCTTACAGTTACCTTAGACGGCATATTATATTGAGATATTCTCTCATAATCAACTGAATCAGGATAGATCAGCTTCGCATTTTGTAAAAGTGCATAGTTTGAATAATTAGATCAAAGGATCATTCATAACTTTGAATTTGTCTGTTTCGATTATCTGTGAAATAAAGGGGTAAGGGGTGGGAGTGGGTGTTGATACTCTAATGATGTTAATGGTAATGTTAATAATAATGATGATGACGATGATGATGATGATAATGATAATAATAATGATGATGATGATGATGATGATGATGATGATGATGATGATGACGATAATAATAATAATAATAATAATAATAATAATAATAATAATAATAATAATAATAATAATAATAATAATAATAATAATAATAATAATAATAATAATAATAATAATAATAATAATAATAATAATAATAATAATAATAATAATAATAATATAAAAACAGATGATTTATAAAGCTCTTTCCCACTTTTCTAGAGACATTCAGTTAAAAGCACTCCTATGTTACACTGTGAAAATAATGTGCAAAATCATAAATGAATATTAAAAATTCATAACAAAGATGATAATTGGTGTAATTATGTAGGTTGCATAACATACATATAGATAGCAGTGATGACTGACATATTCATAAGTCTATGAAGAGAAACGCCTGAATTGACTTTCTTTTTTTTTTTTAACTTACCCTCTTATGTTATGGTTCTAGTTCTTACAAGTGGTTCTAATTTTTACTCCCACTAAACAGTTGTTCCTCATATTTTTTTTTACATTTTAGTCTTCTCTCTGCTAAAATACCTTTCATACCTTAGCGAATAGGTTGGACTGGTGCATGCATGGAAATCGCATTTGAGTGGTAGATTGGAGTCGTAACATATTTTGGAAGAAAAAGGGCTGATCAAAAACTGAAATCATGGTTTCTCTCTGTCTCTGTCTCTGTCTCCCTCTCTCTCTCTCTCTCTCTCTCTCTCTCTCTCTCTCTCTCTCTCTCTCTCTCTCTCACACACACACACACATATTATATATATATAATATATATATATATATATATATTGAGTGTGTGTGTGTGTGTGAGATATATATATATATATATATCCGTCTATCTCTCTCCTCTTTCATCTCTCTATGTCTCTCCCTCTGCCTCTGTGTCTCTCTGTGTCTCTCTATCTCTGTCTCTATCTGTGTGTGTGTGTGTGTCTCTCTCTCTCTTTCTCTCTGTTTTATTTCCTTTTATGAATGTGATTAACGAAATATTAAGTATCTGCAAGGTGTTAAACATTTTCCCATCAGACCGAGATTAATGTGTCAAAGCGTTTCCTCCACAGTTGCTATTTCGAGCCTTGGCTTGAAATTATAAAGTGACAATAAATTCGGTTTCGAGACCAGTACCACCAGTCTGACACAACGATATGAATCAAGATATTATTTGCAAAGTAGCTATGCAATTGTTCTACCTACCAGGTATGAATATATGCTCTTACTTACAATACAGTCATGACTTTGCTTAAAACTCGTTAATGGGTTAGTTAGTGAGTGTGTATATCTATGAGAGAGAGAGAGAAAGAGAGAGAGAGAGAGAGAGAGAGAGAGAGAGAGAGAGAGAGAAAGAGAGAGAGAGAGAAAGAGAGAGAGAGAGAGAGAGAGAGAGAGAGAGAGAGAGAGAGAGGGGGGGGGGGGGGCGGAAAGGGGTGGTGGTGATGATTTTGGCCTTGGTTTCCATCTGATAACTTTTATGGCTGATGGAAAAACCGAAATATTTATATATATAAAAAAATGATATGATACACATGGTTCGATGGAAAGTATGTACACTCATGAGGTAATAATTTTAGGACCACAAAATTTTTGTGTTGTTATTTTGCAATTACCAACGCAATTTTCAAATATTCTGATACCTAAGTTCTTCCCATTTAACTTACATCAGGTCTTACTGTTTCACTCTTGACCATACAGTTTTTATCCAAATTCAGTCAATATATAACTTTTGTTATCTCTTTAATTCTAAGAGAGCAGGCCCAGTCTCTGTTCCACATTCGATAAGTTTTCTGGAAAATCGATGGTTTGGCGAAAACTACTACAGTATTAAGCTAACATTGCGCAACAATTAGGCCCATGCCAACGCAACACGTTTTACTCTTATTTGCAAGTTGTGTTTATATTTCTGTGAATGCTGCTAAGCCGTTGTTCTATGCTTTGCTCAAAATGTGACTGGGACAATATTATTTTGTTTTATTACTTTGTAAATTTTTACTTTGACCCCCAGTCTTTCTCTTAATATTTTCTACGGTATTTTTTCAAAGCATTTTTTTTTCGATTAACTTTCTAACTACAGTATCATTTATTGTGCAGTAAAACACTATTGTTTTTTTTTTGTTTTTGTTGTTGTTGTTGTTGTTGTTTTTTGGTTTTTTTGTTTCCTCCTCTAAATCTCTTTATATCTCACACTTCTTACTTTCAGTCCCTAGAGATTCCACCTGCACTTCCCTTCCTCTCTGAATTCATCCTTCTTTCTCTCTCTCTCTCTCTCTCTCTCTCTCTCTCTCTCTCTCTCTCTCTCGTTCTCTCTTCTTTCTCTCTCTCTTTCCGCTTCTCTCCATTTCTCTCTCTTTCTCTGTTCCTCTCTCTCTCTCTCTCTCTCTCTCTCTCTCTCTCTCTCTCTCTCTCTCTCTCTCTCTCTCTCTCTCGCTCTCTCTCTCTCGTTCTCTCTTCTTTCTCTCTCTCTTTCCGCTTCTCTCCATTTCTCTCTCTTTCTCTGTTCCTCTCTCTCTCTCTCTCTCTCTCTCTCTCTCTCTCTCTCTCTCTCTCTCTCTCTCTCTCTCTCTCGAGTGTGTGTGAGCACCTACTAAACACGCCAGTAGAACCAAAATTGAGATTAGCACCTTCTTAAGTAACTCACCTCACAAAACGCTTCCCCAACAATCTGGCTGCACATCAAACACCTGAGATTATTAGGGAGAAAAAGTTATGACAAAAACTGCTCTCCATCCTCACTCTGCTAGACGAGATGAGTGAATGGAAATATGTCACTTTATTTTATACAAATGTTTGTCTACTTTTTGAGCGTATTGGTCTGTGACATTGATCGCTTCGACCAAAATGTAATAAATGCGTTAACGACTTAAAGCAATTTGTCTCTTTATGAGAGTTATTTGCTGCGAGTTAACTTCCTTTCGTGAGAGCTCATAGGGGTGACAAAAGTCTGATTTCTCAGACTGTTTATATGTTTTCTGTTGTTCTCACGTTGTTTAGATGATTTCTGTTGTTCTCAGGTTTTTTAGATGGTTTCTATTATCCTCAGGTTGTTTACATGGCTTCTATTGTTTCCAAATTATTTAGAACTGACAATGACATCACATTAATTTGCTCTCCCGATAACCCCGCATTTCAATGTCTATGACTCGCACAAAGTCTTCACTCTGAAAGCTCCCAACCTTGACCTTTTGTGTCACATTGTGTGTCCTGCACAAGAACGCATTCTGCATACCATCAGTAACCCAGGCATGTGACCCAAGCTTTCAGCCCTTCAGTGGCGCGCCTCAAGTAAATTCAAAACCAAATAACGTGAGATCGATAAATCGTGACCGACGCTATCGAAAACCTGTCGGCGTCCCGGATGCGCCTGCTAAAGGCCTCAATACTTCAACAGAACTAAGATTATCGCAACTTTACTCAAATCTCGGGTAGTTGGAGGCCCTGCGACGGTATCAATTAACTTGTTGGATTAAGAAATAGGCATTAGTTTCAATCTCCCTATAGGGTTGATACAACATTGCTTTACTTTTCTCGCGCTTGGTTTTATTTTAATATTGGAACATAATGTATACCTCGACAGGCCTTAGTCTAGAATGGCTTGAATTCATGACTAAGTTCAGGCCACTCTCTGTAGCAAGGTCGAATTTCGAAATATGAACTCACGTTGATATCGTCCGTCTTAGCTTAGATCTACAGTATTTAATGTATAAAAGTGCATAGAAGTTTAGTTTATAATCATATGCAACATGTTCGTCCTCCGCTTCAAATAAAGAGGCAATTGTGTAAGTTTGTCTAGAAAGATTCAAAATATGTTTGAATTTTGAAGTGACCTAAGTCATTTCACACCTAGATGCATACTTTTGAATTTCAGTATATGAAGGACAACAGCAAAGCTATGTGCCTTCCTTTTGTAAAGCATTGCGACTCTTCTTGTTTTGGTATTTCGATTCGCTGTTTTGTTTTGGGTGGGTTTTTTTCCGGATTATTTGTATTCGTGCAGTATGAATTGATCGGTTTCAGATGCTTACATGAGGTCGACGTACGAGAGCAGCTGTTGCTCTGTAGCTTATTTAAGCTGGATGGATTGACGTCAAAGTGTCACGGGGTTTGGCCCAGTATTCTCTGACGTGTAACGCTACAGTTTTAACGACACAGTCAACTCCACCGTTTATCTCAACCGTGCCCGACGGAGGCTAGCTTGATATATCTTTTCTTGACGAAGCTCTTCTTGTGGTGAATTATCTAACATAATATAAGCAGTGTTTACAAGCAGGCGCAATATCCATATTACCAATGAGTAGACCGTTCTAACATCACAGAGGAGGAGATGTTTGAAAAAGATTTAATATGAGCGGGACTCCAGAGAATACATGTTTCGGCGACTTTCGCCAGGTTTTTTTCATTTTCCACGGAACTCAAGTGATTCAGTGTGTGTTCAGGTCTTTCCTCGATACTCAGTCTCAAGTCAGTACTCCATAGAATACTCGAACAACAGTCGTGGGGCGCAGTATGAAAATCTATTCCTATACCATATTAATTAAAACAGATACTTTATCACTGAGTTTAGGGCCTTTAAGGTGCTTGAAGTTTATCTGAAAGTAATATAAGATTTTAGACTGTTGAAAAATTTTAAACTTTAAGTAATGGTTAGAAGAAGGCCAAATATTTTAAGAGGTTTTAGAAGCACATTAGACCCGTATATCTGAATATATTAACTGGTTCAGGAAAATCGGTTCAGTAGCATGGGGTAAAACAATCAACGGCTTGATGTTTATTTCAATCTTTACACGGAGATGCTATTTTTTTATTTACATGATAGATTTGTAGCAAGGACTGTTTCCCTACAAAAAAAAAAGACACCCCCACTCTCTGATTCACAAGGGAAAAAAAGTTTTACGGCAATGTGTTAAATGCGTTAAGACTCTCATGTAATTATTTTGTCGGTTTATGTTAACCATGATAGAATATAGATAAATAGCATTTCTGCGAGGCAGCATTATGCTGGTAACATGTTATTCTTGCAATTTTTATTTCAACAGAATTCGGGCCAACCTTTCCAAAACATCAGGTTTTTTTTATAAATTGATTTTAGCTCAAATCAACTATTTCTAAGACTCAAAACGTTTATTTTCCTCTCCATGCTCTCCTTCAGTCTCTAACTATTTCCATAAAGAGAAGCAAACAAGACCAACTCGATTCTCATTTTACGTAAGCAAAAGCAAAACGAAGCTCTCATCAAGTATCGATTCCGCAATCTGAATCGATAACCAGCCCGAGTTGTTAAACTGTGACAGCCGCTAGAAGATCCGAATAATGGTATAATTTCACCTAGATCTAATTTCAAGCTGCACTCACTGCAAACCAGCTTCTGACACAATAATCGTGTTTTATAAAGAGAAAATTATAGATAACTAATAATTATTTCAAGATAGTGTAGAAGTGTTAGAGAAACTGCAGAAACTCATTAAATCTAGAGTTTTCTCCATACGCAGCGTAGATAGGTGTTCAAGGGAGATTTTGCGTGGCCTGCATGCAGTGGGCATGTGTAAGATCAACATGAAGGTACCGGTTTGAGCCCAACGCAGGCTGTTTAGTTATATCTGATTACTGAGGCTTCCTGATATACAGGCCAAGTCACTGAAGAGAACAAACTTTAGCATGTTTAAGTTAAAACGATTTATATCATTTCACTTCTTGGCAGAGTTAAGACATTTAGATATTTTTGTTGTGTAGACCTGTAGGCTGAAATAATAAAATAAGTGCGCTCTCAGTTCAGATCTCTCCTAACTATAAAAGTTAAAAGAAATAGATCACTATCACTCAATCATGCAAAAGTTTTTTTTTTCCTTTCGGTGACTTGGCCTGTATTATAGAATGCCTCGCTGATAACGCATGGGTATATTATGATTTGTGAATCTTTTAAAAATTATTTTTGTCCTCAGCTAATTGATCAAGCTATCTGTTATTAATATAGCTGTTACGAAACACTTTCTTGCGTTCATTCAAATAAACGTCAGACAGAATACATATAGTCTGGAATCCTATCTTAGATTGTAATTTAATCGAAAACTGGAAACAAAAACATACAATCAAACAAGCAAATCTAGGGGGGATATTAGTTTCGGTGAACAACTTAATCTCTACTTTAATCAATATTGTCATCATTATCATCATTATTATTATCATCATTATCATCATCATCATTATTATCGAATCAGAATTGCTAACTATCAATACCACCATTATCATCACCAACATCACAACCAGATAAGTTTACCATCGTCATTATAAACGGTATCAATAAAAAATTACTACTACTCTAATTTCGAGTATCATCTTCTTTATCATTAACACCATCGCCACAGTGACTACATCTCCATTATCATTATACTGTCAACACCATCACCACAGTTACTATCATCTCCATTATCATCATACTGTCAACGCCATCACCACAGTTACTATCATCTCCATTATCATCATACTGTCAACGCCATCACCACAGTGACTATCACCTCCATTATCATTATACTGTCAACATCATCACCACAGTGACTATCATCTCGTTTATTATTATACTGTCAACACCATCACCACAGTGGCTATCATCTCCATTATTATTATACTGTCAACACCATCACCACAGCATGACTATCATCTCCATTATCATTATACTGTCAACACCATCACCACAGTATGACTATCATCTTTAACTTCAATATCGACGTTACCATCAGTAAGACAATCATTTCGACCAATAGCAGCACCTTCGCCCTTAACACCGCTGTCACTATGATTGCCTGTGTATCTACTACCGCCATCACTATCACTAACCCATCCCCGCCACCACCACAGCAACCAAATTTATTATCATCACCCTCATCGCTACCACCACCATCACCAATCCGCCATCCTCTATCATGCCGTCATAATACTAGGAACTGAAAGCACTAGCATAACTATTCAGCGATTGCCTTTATTTCTGTTAGTACCAAGACTAATCGCTCGTACCTAGATCTTTTATCCCTTCTCATTCTTTAAAGTGCCCTTACCAACACAGTTTGGCTTTCACTTAACCACTAGTTTATACTGGTCTCTGTTTAAGTTGACCAAAGCACAATCTGATATATTCACTTCTTTTTCTAGCCTCTAAGCTTAGAGCTACTATTTGTGGTCGCAGTGTTATGGTAAAACGGGAAAACAGATACATCTGTAATTTCACACTCCGTTTTGAGATACTTCTAATCACTCGTGATAATGCCTTAACTTCCTAGAAAAGTGTGAAGGGATGCACTGCCATAAGAGAATTTTCGTTATTTGTACTGCTATATTAATGCGCGTTTAAAAGGGTGTAAAATTGTTTGGTGTCTTACAAAATTGCCATACTGTTCTTAATAGTGAAACCAATATTACAATTTTATTGTACTCCACCCACACGGACCTTCTGTCAAGGTCAGCACGAAACCAAAATAAAAATTTAATAAAATAAAAATAACAGTACACATAAAAAAACCACGTGACAGATCGTGACCCTGGCTATAACATTTTATGGTATTCCTATTTGGTAACCTACAAAAGTGTGCAGCGATGCACTAAAACACCAAACAGATAAAAAAAAAAAACAACCCAAAACTAAGCGCTCTTAAGGCAAGTAACGGTTTTCACCCACGACAAGATATTAATGCGACAGATATAAAGTGAGCACAGGGTCTAAAAATGTCGACGCGGCCTTCAAGCTACCTGCAGAAGTAAAGAATGCAGTCATCTTTTATTACTGTCTCCTGTAAGTCCTTTTTCTCTCGATAAACTTAGGTGACGTTAAACTCACAGTACCGCCTGTTTTTTCATTTATTTCACCTGATTGTTGAGAAGCAGTTTGTGGGCGTTGCCCTGTTTGTTACTATGAGGGAGCTTTACTGGGTGAGCTGTACTTGATAAGTCCTGCGGGACGAGATTCGGGTCGGGGCGCACCTGGTCTCAGCTATAACTTGGATTTGATTTTTTGCTCTGTTTTGTTTTGTTTTGTTGTGATCGCCTGTAGCCTGCATGGCCGAATTTCCCGGCTAGCAGGTATGAGTTCAACCTCAGCCATCTGGTATCGACAAGCGATGCAAAGTAAATCAAGGCGCCAGTCACGATTTCTCTTGATCCTTATTTGCGTTATTTTAAATGCATCAAGGAAGGTGTAGCGGAGGAGCCATATAGCTCAGGTGGCGGTGTTTTGAGCTATCACTGAAGAGGCTTCTCGTTCGATCAATGGCAGAGACAATCAGTGGTGGAATTGGGTCACATCTGACTAGCCCGATCTTAAATTTGGCAAGACGGAAAGCCACCGTGTACTTTAAAGATCTGCGTTTGAAATTGAGTAACCAATTCGTGTTAACTGGTACATTAAGACTGTTTAGAAAATACTGCTTTTCATTCTGAAATCGAAAACAAATATTTCGTGAAACCTAGGCATCGTAACGCTGGTCAGAGAAAAGTTAAGATATTTAGATACAAATTTTGTGGCTGCTATAATAATTATTGTGTGCGCTGAATTGCCCAGAAGTAGAGTAGAGGCTGGGGCGCCTCATTATGTCAATGGAGCCTCAGTAGCTACCCAGATCGAATGATTGCTTCAGGCATCACACATTTTTGCGGTTCCAAAACACAAAGTTAGTTTGAAAACATGTCCTGTAATTCATTTTCACAATGTCGTCTTAAATCACAACCTGTTGAATGTAAGAAAGGACTAGAAGCAGCTCTCTATACAAACTAACCAAAAAAAAAAAAAAAGGTTTATTTTGCTTCTCAAGATCTAATAACCATCTTTTCTCAGTTTTATAGGTTTCATTACATTAATATAAAATAATGTACAGCCAAAAACTCTAATTCTAACAAATATCTTTCATACGAGATTCGTGCAAAGCGAGACTCTAAATCCTTGGTTAGCGGCATAGAGAGGAAGAAGGAGGATGAGAACAAGGACAGAGTCAAGGAAGGGAAGAATGAGAGGGAGAAAGAAAAGATAAAAAAAGAATACAGTGTAAAAAGAAGGATGCAAAGAAAGTGTAAGTAGAGAGGAAGAAGAAAGAAGGACAGAAAAATGAGAAAGAGAAGGATGAGTAGTTTCTTTGTTGACTGAGAACTTTCACAAGCCCAGTCCACCAAAGTCGGTGATTCTAAGGCTTCCTTCTCTGTGTTAAATATTTCATCAAATTTCAATATCAACGATTGAATCCTAGTCTTTAAGTCAATAACACTCAGGTTACAAAACATATCAGGACACCATTCGTTTTCTTGCATTTTATTTTATTTTTTTATCTTAGTGGGATATGGATGCAAAAACTGGCTAACTCTAAGTGATTGATAAGGAAAATGAGGAAGATAGAAGATAAAAAGAGGTGGTGTGTGTGTGTGTGTGTGGGGGGGCGTGGACTTGAGGGTTGAAGATGAGCAGCACACGTTAGAGTGGACTCCTCGGTTGAAGCATATCGTTAAGAGGAAAATGGAAGAAAGTAGCGAGGAGAAAAAATGAAGAAAGCCACAAGAACATTGGTTGTTTTATTCTCGTGGCTACCAATAACATCAAAGGGAATAACATCTCCGCAGGCAGTCTCTTCCTTCCTTTTTTTTTCTGTCTTTAGACGAGTAGACGTGCTTCTTCGATTGATAAAAGCCACACGTAAAACCACAAGTTCTCTACAACCACCAACGGACTTCCGCTTTATACAAAGTGTAGCTTTGTGGCATTGCACCACAAAACTAAGGATTGGTCTAGAAGGAGACGGGTAAATATTGCTTTCACTGTTCAAACACTCAAATCTGTGGGCTTGAAAAAAAAATTGAATGACGTCTACTGACTGCACTTATTTATCTAATAATTTTTGCTTGTTCTAGCAAATCTCTCTGAAGCTTTATCTTTTTTTTTTTTCACTTTTTGTATAACAAGTTGCTAAGGTTGTAGTCAGAAGGGAAGAGAGGTTTAGTCTTTATCAAGAGGTTGCTGCTCGTAAAAAGTAAAGTGTGTGTATACGGAGTAGAGCAAATCGAACTAAAATGCCAAAAAGTACAAGTATCAGGTATCGTGCTATCTATGGTTTAATCGAAATTTTATGAACAGTAACAAATTTTTATTCTTTGGTTTAGCCAATGCACTTATAAGTAAAAAGACGGCTAGAGAGATAAAGATCAATTTTTGTTTATTCAAGGTTTGCTTGGTATATACTTTTTTTTTTTTTACTTCAACAGTGTTTAACTAACTATCGTGGCCAACAGTACATACAACATAATACATCTAATTTATTAGCTAATCATAGAAATTTTTCTTTGTTAATCAATAAAGGGTTAGAGCAGTTGAACAAAATGATGGCTCCATTTTTTTTTAATGTCCTTACAGCTGGATTGATGCAAGAATAGAATCGACAATTTTTAGATCTGTATAACATAATATTGTCATCATGGAAACTGGCAGTAAAGATTTAGTCGTGTTGGGAAAGTACATCGTATTGAAAGCTGTTTTTGCGTTCTGGGGCTTTTTCTCGTGGGGAAATTTCAGCTTTGACCACATTTGCATAATGCATAGTGCGATCTATTGGTGCAGGCCTAATCCGCTTTGAGGGAAATGCTTTCTTCACGTGACTCCAAGGCTCGATTCTCGCCCCTCTTGTCCCTCTTTTCGCATTCCCTCATTCTCTCTTTCTCTCTTTGAACCTCAGATGAACCGCTTCTTTCCAATCATTTTAAAACGCATGGCCGTTCTCTCTCTCTCTCTCTCTCTCTCTCTCTCTCTCTCTCTCTCTCTCTCTCTCTCTCTCTCTCTTTCTATTTCTGCACGATTTTGTTATTCAATTTCAAACTGCAGAGGAAAAGAGAGAGGGAGAGTTGAGCAGTACGAGAAAGAGTCAGCAGAGGACGAGAAATAGGGAGATGGGGGTGGAGAAATAGAGTTGGGCATAGAGCGTGATAGAGAGAACTGGACAAAGTCGAGAGGGGAAAGATGAGAAGAGAGAACTTTAAGAAGAGAGAGTGCAAGAGAGAGAGAGAGAGACAGAGACAGAGACAGATAGAGACAGATAGAGAGGGAGAAGTGAGAGAGACAGAGAGAGAGACAGAGACAGAGACAGATAGAGACAGACAGAGAGGGAGAAGTGAGAGAGACAGAGACAGAGACAGAGACAGAGACAGATAGAGACAGACAGAGAGGGAGAAGTGAGAGAGACAGAGAGAGAGACACAGAGACAGACAGAGACACAGAGAGAGACAGAGAGGGAAAAGAGAGAGAGAGAGAGACACAGAAAGACACATAGAGAGAGAGACAGACAGAGACAGACAGAGAGAGACACACAGAGAGAGACAGAGAGGGAGAAGAGAGAGGCACAGAGAGACAGAGAGGGAGAAGAGAGAGAGACACACAGAGAGACACAGAGAGAGACAGAGAGAGACAGAGAGAGACACAGAGAGAGACACACACAGAGAGACAGAGAGGGAGAAGAGAGAGAGAGACACAGAGAGACACAGAGAGAGACAGAGAGAGACAGAGAGAGACACACACAGAGAGACAGAGAGGGAGAAGAGAGAGGCACAGAGAGACACAGAGAGAGACAGAGAGGGAGAAGAGAGAGAGACACACAGAGAGAGACAGAGAGAGACAGAGAGAGACACAGAGAGAGACACACACAGAGAGACAGAGAGGGAGAAGAGAGAGAGAGACACACAGAGAGACACAGAGAGAGAGAGAGAGAGAGCCAGAGAGAGAGAGAGCGCAGAGTGTTGGCGAAGGTGGTCTGATCGATACAGGGCTGTCCCCTCACGTGCCCTTTGCATTGCCTGGCCTGAGAACCCCGAGCGCCGATACAACAAGTCGACACAACACTGTCACTCAGTGATGAACACACGCGCACGCACAGCGCGAACACATGCACGTACGCCTGGCCCCAAGCCACCGGAGCTTGCTGGCTCCCTCTCCCATCCTGTTGAAACTTCTACCTCGTCAGGGCCAAACACTGGCAAACAGGCAGGCAGTCCCAAGCCACAAGCTCTTGGCGTGTAGAGCTAGACTAGAAAGTCAGCAGACTGGATCTAGATCTAGATCTAGACTCTAGTAGCCGATCAGGAAAATTCGACTCGTGTATAGTCGGTAGCGCCTTGTTTTTCTCTCTTCACTTCAGAGGATGCTGCCGAACTCGTGAATATAATTATTTCGTATACCACATCTTTTATGTGAAATTAGATCTAGATCTAGTATGAGAGTAAAGAGATACTACCACAATCAAGGCACGTTAGAGCATACACTGGATCAAATAGATGATAGACCTAATTAGTTGATTCATGGAAAAGATTGTAAACTACACCAAGTAGGCCTACTTGTCGAACGTTCGTGGAAAAGATTTGGACTGTGAATGATTCTGTTAGATCAACAGTGAGTTGTAAGGCAGAAATCCTGTGAAAAGGAGGATGTTGTTTAATTTTCAATCAACATATTTAGCTTGTTCTATGTCGAAATCACGACAGAAACATGTTTCGTGAGGATTACAATAGATTTTCCGAAGGACTCTCTACATTAAAGGTTTGAAATCATTCAACAATGATTTATCAAGAATCTAGAATCTATAAGAAACCTAGACAATTATTTTTCTAGTTTAAATTGGTCTACATTTGGATGCTGCGTTAAAAAATGTTCATCATCAATTCCTTTTTTCTTCTTCTATTCTTTATGAAAATAGCCTTCACTGATGTGATGTTTTCGAGCCACTAATCTGAACCAACAGCTTGATCCAAGTTTTTATCTAATCGATGTACAAGATCAGTCAATTCAAATTAGAATTCTCCTTTTTTATACTTAAAAGCTTGTGTTTGAAATTTACCCCCGAGGTAGATTTTAGGGCACTTGAATTTTAATACTTGTAGTAAGCGGCTGCTATTTTGTGCATTCATGGGAACTTGCGCTTTTCTAACCTTCATCTCGATTAGAAAATGTATGTGAAAAGAAGGAGCTTTTCTTCTTTCGAAAATTGTCGGTTTTAAACATATGGTTATTGACCAAGAAATTGCTGTCATGCGCATTTGTCGTTTTATTTCAATAAAATTTTCTCATGTCTCAGTTACGTTTAGAGATTTTCGAAGCAGAAACTCGATTTAAAAATGAATTCGTTCATCTAAAAATTTATCTTTTGACTGCAAAATCCGATCTATTACTGGGCGAGAAAAAGAATTCGAAAACTTCATTAATAAATTTGGAATGCTTTTGCTGCTTTTGAAAATTATACAAGTTATTTTTCAATTTAAACTTCTCCCACAATTTTTCATACTTCTTCTTCAGATCCTTATTCATTCTCTTATACTTAAACGTACTTATGCTTATTGAATAATTTCCACCGCTGAAACTCCACATATTACCAGTTAGTACCACCATTTGTACTAAAATACATTTTGAACTATTGCTACCCCTAAACCTAGGACTCCTCCTCTTACTTCTATTACTCCTATTACTACTACTACTACTACTACAACAACAACAACAACAACAACAACAACAACAACAACGACAACGACAACTACTACTACTACTACTACTACTACTACTACTACGACGACGACGACGACGACGACGACGACGACTACTACTACTACTACTACTACTACTACTACTACTACTACTACTACTACTACTACTACACTACTACTACTAGTGCTACTACTGCTACTACTACTACTGGTGCTGCTGCTACAACAACAACAACTACTAGTACTGCCTCTACTACTACTACTACTACTACTACTACTACTACTACTACTACTACTACTACTACTACTACTACTACTACTACTACTACTACTACTACTACTACTTCTAGCTACTACTGCTACTACTACTTCTACTACTACCACTACTACTACTACTAGTTGTGAAGCACCGTAACAAAAAAAAATAGGTAGAGTGCAGCTCCAAAATGTACAAAACAAAACATTCAATTTGACTACTACTACTACTACTACTACTACTACTACTACTACTACTACTACTACTACTACTACTACTACTACTACTACTACTACTACTACTACTACTACTACTACTACCACTACTACTACTGCTACTAGAACAAAAGCAAACAAGTACCACTTCCAACTCTGTTTACAGATGTTGTTGTTTTTTTTTTCTTTCAATTCGCGCGTGCACATGTTATTGATATTAGAACCTATGAAATACTTTTATTAATATGGATGGAACTGGTTGACAAAATTTTCTGCCAATCTTATCGTATGCTACCCATTTATTGGGGTTTTGAAAAACGGCTTCTGAATTAAACTGGATTATCCTCAAATAAGACTAGTTTTCAAAGCTTATTAGGATAATAAGATAAATGAGTCCAAAGTCCTTTTCATCGAAACAGTGTAAACTGTCGACTAGACATATAAAGAGAGCGTTACTAGACCGATTTCATAACCATACATAATCTTTACACACAGTGAAGGCAATTTTCAACAAATACCCACATTAACTCTAAGCCTAATTGAACTTTCAGATGAAAAAAATATCAATAACTGAATAAGGGTAACTTAGGTATACTTTTTTCCATTTAGGTCTATAAACATGGTAACATTTGTCTCAGTTGGTATCTGAATATAAATTGTTAGGTAACATAGTAAATTTATAATTTAACATTTATAATCTATATGATTTTATCTTGTCCTATGGTTCCGCGAGCTAGCCTGATTTTTAATTAATAATACATGTATAATTTTATATGGGCTGGGTATGTTGGTAATCTTCTTTTCCCCTGTTTTGAATTTGATCCAAACTGGCACCATGTGTTTCCGATGTGAGTACGTAACAAAGATAATTGTAAAGATATGATAATAAATATATTCCTTTGTAGTGCGGGTTCGACTCCCGTGGCAATGATTGCTGCATGGTCTGTGGCTTGTATATTATACATCTATTGTAGCATTCTACTACAGATAGACACGTTGTGTAATTTCCTTTAAATAACTTCATTCACTAGATGCACCTTTTCAGTGTTATTAAAAAGCGCCTGTGGGAAAGTTTTGACATTTTGCTCAACCTTAGTTGGCATGGCAATGAATAAATAAAAATATGCGTAACAAATTTATGTATCCATTGTTTTCACGGACATTTTTCTTCTCCCCAAGTTTTTATAATTATTGAAACTAAGGTAGTCAGTCCATATATAGAGCTGGCCAAATGAGATTCGACATTACCATCCGATGATGTAGCCGAGGATCGAACCGGGACGTCCTGATTGCGAGGCTAACGCTCTACCGACTGAGCTATCTAGCGTTCACATTGTTTATGAACAACCTAACAGCCACATAACAAACTTGCCAAAGATAGGTCGAGGAGGAGAGGGGGGTCATGTTCTCTTATCGTGGCTCTAGTCTCAGTGTTCCCATTAGGCACATTTTCAGGCACATGCCTAGAGTTTAAATGTCATAACCCACACACGTTCACACAGTCATATACACACACTTTCTCGGGTGAAAGAGATTGGTCACATGATGAAAAAAAAAAAATCAATGTGTTTGGAAAACATCGCCAGATGGGCAGTTTGGAATGTATTCACTCACCTCGGAGAAAGTTTTCCGGGGTTTTAGTCTTAATATTTAAAGGTAAGAATTACGTATACACGAATCTATAGCAAAATCTCGATCTTTGTGTTGGGATGATGCAAAACAAAACAAAATAATCAGAGGATGTTTTGACGAGTTAGAAAAAATAGAAAATAAAACCAACATATAAATTTAATATAGAGACAAATCGCAAGGTGGTATAACTATAATGAGATGTAAAGTGGTGGTAGACTTTGCGCTTGTCAGGTTTGTTGAAATGGTATTTTATTAGTTGCAATTGTCGGAGTTTTGTCGATAAATTGTCAAATAATCTTTTATTTTCACTTCTCTTTATCATTCTTTCTCTCACCATTCTTCTTTTTCTTCTTCTTCTTCTTTTTCTTCTTCTTCTTCTTCTTCTTCTTCTTCTTCTTCTTCTTCTTCTTCTTCTTCTTCTTCTTCTTCTTCTTCTTCTTCTTCTTCTTCTTCTTCTTCTTCTTCTTCTGTCCCTCCTCCTCTCCATCCTCTTATTCTGCTTCTGATCAAATTTCTCTCTTTTTCTCTGTTTATTTACAACCGCTTCACATTTAAACGCGTTTGTTGTTAGAAAGAAACCGTAAACAACACATTACGCCGATCAACAACAGAGCAATATATTTTCATCGATTTTTTTTATTCAATATAATATACGCTCTACGTTCAGTGTTGTGGCTTGGCTTTGTCGTCCACCGATTATGTTTTATGTCATGGTCTACTTCCATCACACACTCGGCAGCATAATCAGCCACACAGTGTAGT
>JAWDGP010000184.1:247500-292500 GCA_033675545.1 Elysia crispata | reverse complement strand
ACAAAGAAAAAAATTATGGGTCAACGGTTTTGGATGCGATCTACTATTTTCTTCATAAAAAAAATGTTATGCCTACTTTACATATACGGTGGCTGTTTATTCAACTGGTTTCTGTTGAAAAGATGAACATTTGAAATCTTGTTCTTCTCTCTCTCTCTCTCTCTCTCTCTCTCTCTCTCTCTCTCTCTCTCTCTCTCTCTCTCTCTCTCTCTCTCTCTCTCGTACTATCTATTTCTCTTTCTCGTCACTCACCACACACATGTTTTCACGAGAGTCGCCAGGTCGATAGGTGCCTTTTGTGGAAAGTAGAGATCTATTGAGAAAGAGAGAAACAAAGTGAGAAAATGAGAGACTCGGAGAGAGAGGCACATACAACGAGAGAGAGAGAGAGAGAGAGAGAGAGAGAGAGAGAGAGAGAGAGAGAGAGAGAGAGAGAATGTGTCATTTTATTCAAGACATAACTTCCGAATAACATTACCCAATTTTTTATTATCCTTATGAAAACTGATGTTTTGAAAGTAAATTATGTCAGATCTGAATTGCACTATAAGAATTTAACCTCAATTCTGTACCTTGTGTTCCGAGGCCGAGGCAGATTTCTTTCTTCTAGCTTTCATAGATTTGAGAACAAACGTCGGAATTTGGAAAGAATTTAATGTTGATCGTTACGATTTATCGCACGAGAATTAACAAAAATATATAGCAGTAACAAAAAGGAAATTATAATGTTTTCTGGCTCACTTAATGAAGACAACGCCATCTTGATGATTTAGAATTTGTCTGACTTAGTTATGTTTGTAAGAACCCGAGTCCCGCCTCCATTTGACAATATCGAATCGTGTCATAAATCATAAATTGTTTTTCAACTTTTACGCGCTGTTCCCGTAATTTTATGGTGAGCGTTTGATAATTTTTGTGTGTGTTTATCAACGAAAACTAAGCTCAGTAAAATTTTATGCCATTTAGATAAAGTTATTTATCCATTAAGTTCACATCTTTCTGTGTTTGCACGATAATCAGTTTGAGGCGTTCAATTTATCACAACTTTTGAACCGAAGTCTTTGAAGAAGAGTTTGTAAAATTATTTTAAAATTATTCTTGCTTCAATATCTTATTTTTTTTTCAATAGAATGTGGAAATGTTTAAAAACATTTCATATCTTCAAGATTAATACTTGCTCCTTCCAATTGCTAGAATTAGAAACATAGGCAAAATATTTCCTCTCCTCCCCACCCTTTTTTGTTGTTAAATTTAAGTACAAAAAGTATTGCGGCTAGGGACTCTAGTTGTATGCTTAAGCTAGTCATCTGATTACATAAATTTCATGTTTGTTTTATTTAGAACAAGTGATTCTAATCGACTCAACTCAGATTAGCCCCTCTACAAAAAGGGAAAATTATACTAAGTCTGGAATGAAGGTAACCAAAAACAGTTACTGTTGTCATGACCATAATAGCTAGCAAAATTTAGCTTCTTTACTACCGCTAAAGACCTGAACTTGCTTGTGAAGGCGTCATTTACAAGGAAACTGCTAACCCCGAGTGACCGTGTCCAGGCGAGCCCCAGTCGACATGTCTCGCTGACCACCATGGAGCTCGGCACGGACGGACCAATGCACCTACCACTTAAAACTCGGATAACTAATTATCACTTCAAGTTTTCATCGACCAGTTCAGAGTGGAGTTTAATCCCCCGGATTATCTGAAGATTTAAGGTAAGTCACCGCATCTGTACCGTGTCCTTAACTTCGACGACGTGAATCTTTTCTTTACACATTATTGGTAACTAATGTAGAAGGCGATACCAAACCAAACATCCAAAATTGAATCAATTGTTTTTTTTTCCAACAGTTTTTATTTTCCTCGTTCCCTTTATCCGTTAATCCGAAGCCTTACTCTAAGTAAACTGCCTATCCATCTGCCTATATACATATATAAATATTTATCATTTATTTACCTACATTTTTATCTCTCTAGATCCTACCTGTCGACTTATCAACCGTTAGTCTTCCATTCATCACCCCATTAAAACCATTCAAATGATTTTTATCACCATGATCCTAAAAAAAATAGATCTAGTTTAAGGCCAATATAGCTTGGCTTTTACCCTAAAAAAATATATTGTATATTATATTAACTAAACAAGATTTAAACTTAAAAAGAATGACATAAAATAAACCTGTAAATTTGGGTAGAAAAAGAGACGAGGGAAAAGAGAGAGAGAGAGAGAGAGAGAGAGAGAGAGAGAGAGAGAGAGAGAGAGAGAGAGAGAGAGAGAGAGAGAGAGAGAGAGAGAGAGAGAGAGAGAGAGAGAGAGAGAGAGAGAGAGAGAGAGATCTTTCGACGTATCAGTTATCACCCAATTATCTTCACGAGTCCAATTCTATGATCCATGTAGGTCATATTCATAATCAAGGAGTCAGGAGATGTATACACCCATGATTCTATCGCCAAAGATTGTTTGTACCACCTAAACTATTTTTAGCAACTTCATCATCCGCCGAAATAGTACAGGTTGTATAGCTCATTGAACCAAAACACAGGTTCAAAACACAGGTACATGACCTAGATCTAGCTCCAGCACCTGTACAGGTAGAGATGTGCTGGCTCCATACACTTTTGTCGATAGCAGCCTGGCAGGGCTTTCCCCCTAAGTTTCCATCGTCCTCTGTCTCATTGTTATTTTTGGACGCGCATTCCATAGTGACAGACACACAGAGGCAATCACACTACACTGCTTGACCTGGTTGCCAACTAATGAGAGAGAGAGAGGGGAGAGCGAAAAACACGGAGAAACAGAGAAAGAGAGAGAAGAGGGAGAAACAGAGATAGAGAGAGAGAAAGAGAGGGAGAGAGAGAAAGAGAGGGAGAGAGAGAGAGAGAGAGAGAGAGAGAGAGAGAGAGAGAGAGAGAGAGAGAGAGAGAGAGAGAAACCTGTGGTCAGACAGACACAAATCTGACTGTAGAGGATCTGAGGTCTATTTATTTTTTGTTTGTTTATCTCGCGAAATAGGTAAAGTTGAAAGTCATTTTTGTCATCTTCATCAATCATTTAGCATGATGAAACATTACATTGAGTTAAAGAAAAAAAAATTGTGGATTTTTTTTAGTTTTGTTCGTCGTGGCTAAAAAAGTTCTTGTTGCAGATTATTTTTTTATGCGAAATATTTGATAACACGTTCCATGTATCCATCAATTAGCCATTGTTTAAACAGTTTTGGTATATTCTACAGACAGTCGAGAACTTATACAGTTTAAGTTTGAATATCTTTTATTCTAATTTTATGAGGGATGGGTTGTAATTGTTTGTAAACAAAACCAGAGCGAATCACCCGTTTTTTAGTTTCTTTTCTGTTCAGCAAGACATCGGCTATCAAACGCAATGAAAGAACTAAATTCTTTGTGCATAATCAGAACTGTTTTCTTTAATACGCTGACACTGTGACAGTCGTAATTTTTAGTCAACTCTCTGTTAGCTAAGAGAGATAAGGGGTTGCATGTGTTCAATGTGTGTCACTGTGACACTCAGATCAATGGGAAAACAAAATTTAATATTGTAGCAAGTTTCTGATTTTATTTGTTGTCTTTTTTTTCCCTGACTCATTACAGCAAAGACCTACATATGCCGAGTTAAATTTTCGACTTAAAGTTACGATAGAACTGATAAGAAATTCATTGACTATTGGGAACTGAACAGCTGGCGATTCTAGATAGAAATCAGTTTATTATTGATGAATCTAGATCTCTAATCTCAATTTATTAATGTCGAGCTCATGCGATCATGCCCAAAGATGCAAAGGAGTGTCATTATTCTTCACAAATGCAAGCTAAATCAATATTTTGAAATAATGAAATGTTCTATTTGTCACTAGTGTTAAAACCGCTATAAGTATTCAGCTATTGAGTATTTGAAAGGCCTACCTACAACATTATTTTGTTTGATAGAAATTTCATAGGTAACTAAGAACAAGATCTAGGTGTAGGTGTAGATGTTTCCTGAGAACGGCTTTGCGACGAGTTGCATGAGGGTCAAGATTGCTTTAGAAGTTTCAGTCAAATATGCTAAAGGAAAAAAAAAGCGCTCATAATGATACTTTTAATGATAATGATATTTATGCTGTTATTACACTAACCACTATTCCTACTAGGCCTATGTCTACAACTACTACAAATACCACCACATCCCTATTATAACTGCTATTACTAGTATGATTTCTACAACTCCTCCTCCTCCTCCTCCTACTACTACTACTTCTACTACTACTACTACTACTACTACTACTACTACTACTACTACTACTACTACTACTACTACTACTACTACCACTACTGCTGCTGCTGCTGCTGCTGCTACTACTACTACTACTACTACCACTACTACTACTACTACTACTACTACTACGACTACTACGACTACTACTACTACTACTACTACTACTACTACTACTACTACTACTACTACTACTACTACTACTACTACTACTACTACTACTACTACTACTATGGCAATAACAATATAATAGTAATGATAACAACAACAACATGATTATCATGATGATAATTGAAAATAAAGATTTTTTAAAATAATTATCTACATTCAATCGATATAGATTAAATTGTTCCTTGACCCATAACAAACAGATGTCAGTGACCCTCGTAATGATTGTAATACTCCCTAGCTAGGACCAGGACAGACTTTAAATGACAGACATTATTTTCCTTTTGATATTTAATAAATGGCATTATTGTGTCAGGTTTGCTCTGCTAAACACCCAGCTTAAAAAATACTATTTATTGGCTAGACGAAGCCACGAGTAAATTAATTCGCTGATTAAACATTATAATCTATACACTCGTAGACTCGGAATCTAGTTGCTCACTTCTCCGGATAAGACGGCTTATGTGGAGGATTCCTGTTGATTCACGGGCTACCAGTCAGTGGGCCTTTATGACACTTTGACAGTACTCACGCACACTATATGTGGATGGGTATTAGGGGGGGGGGGGGGGAGAGTGGCGGAAGCTTCGAGCTCAGTCTAGGTTAGTGTCGATCGATTTTTCTGCTTGTACTGTTGAGAGAGAGAGAGAGAGAGAGAGAGAGAGAGAGAGAGAGAGAGAGAGAGAGAGAGAGAGAGAGAGAGAGAGAGACAGACAGACAGACAGACAGACAGACAGACAGACAGAGATAGAGAGATACAGAGACACAGAGAGAGAGAGATAGAAAGATATATAAAGATATAAAGAGAGAGAGAGAGAGTGAAGGAGAGAGAGAAGGGATGAGAGAAAGAGAGAGAAAGAGAGAGAGAAAGAGAAGAGAGAGAGAGAGAGAGAGAGAGAGAGCATGAACTCGGAAACAGTAGATGTACATCACCCTATTCTTATTTTATGTTGGGTGCCAGGTCGAACAGCATCAATCATTCATGCTAAGCCGCTAACATATGTTGATTTCACATTCTGTTCGATGCTGATGTGCAGTTTTTTATATATTTATTCCTTTGCCTTTCATGATTTTGTTGCCTTTATCCTATTTTAATCAGCTTTGTTTAGCGAAGTGGTATTCTGACTATTTTTTTTTTTAAACGCCGGTCTTCAACCTGTTCCAACTTTATGTGTCTCTTTGTGTATGTCGAAACGTCCCTCTTCCCCCCCCCCCTCTCTCTCTCTCTCTCTCTGTCTCTCTCTCTGTCTCTCTGTCTCTCTCTCTCTCTCCCTCCCTCCTCTCCTCTCTCTCTCACCATCTCTCTCTCTCTCTCTCTCTCTCTCTCTCTCTCTCTCTTTCACCTGATAATGTAAATTCTTTTCAACCAACTCTTTTTTATTTGCATTGTCCATCCCTATTCTTTTCCCTTTCTTTCTTATTTCGTCGCCCCTTATTTCACTACGTCATACTCAGTGTAGATTTGTCTCCCTCCCTCCCTCTCTCTCTCTCTCTCTCTCTCTCTCTCTCTCTCTCTCTCTCTCTCTCTCTCTCTCTCTCCTCCCCCCCCCTCTTTCCCCCTTACTTCCAGCTTAATATCTTAATATCTCAACTAACTACTCTAACTCTCCTCGACTGCTATGTTATTCATATAACTTTCAGTGCAGATGAATTTACTCAGGTAAACGTTATGATATTAGGAGAATCACACGTTTATTATACCAGTCTCCCCAAATCCACTCTGTGTATTGGTTTTCAATAATTATGGTATGTTAAAAATGTGCATTCCTGTACGTATTTCCACATTCAAACCAAAACAGGGCGTTCAAGTTAGACTGGCTTAATGATTGCAAGTCGCGAGAAAGTTTTATGGGATTTCCCATTATGTTTATTTTCTTCTTTGTTCTTACTTTTCATACTTATTTTTTAGGCCCTATCTTGGTTCACTCGTCCTGACTAATGAAAAGTGGCGCGTGCACTGCTATTATTTTATTTTTTATTTTTTTTTCAGCGCAAGTTGTAGATATCGGGGAGATGAGGCTTATTTAAAATTGGTGGGACAAAACCAATGAAGAATTGGATAAAACGCAATAATTGCTCTAAGATAAGTAACTGCTTAACCTTGAGATTCGCATCACAACTCCTCAGAGATTCACAATTTTGCCACTTCCAGATCCAGAAAACTAGCTTCGTTAAGGAGAAGTGACACCATGCTTTCCTCCCCAACCCCAATAATCTTCTCCATTGTTTGACTCTGTGTGCACTCGACAATTCGGCCAGAGTTTATAGTTTACACCTTTTCGTGGAATATAATAGTTTGCTAATTTTGGGGGAAAAAACAAAATCTATTTAAAGATCATTTTTAACCTTCCTTATCCTGTTGGATAGAGTGAAAGAGCAGTCATGAATTCCCTAAAGACAGTGCACCGTTTGGCACTTTTGCGGAAATTCATACCCGTATAATAATCGTTTCAAATGGTCTTTAATAAGCTTAGAAAAGTAAAGAATTAGATGAATCGATTAAGTTCATTATTGTTCAAATTAATTTAATCGCACGCCTTTTTTGTTAATGAAGTAATGAAAACTTCTTTCTAAATTTTTCTAAAATAATGTAACCGACTATGTTACGACGACAAATAGAGTGCATACATTTTGTAAACCAGTGTTGACAGCGTGAACTAACAATATATTATTATTATTATTATTATTATTATTATTATTATTATTATTATTATTATTATTATTATTATTATTATTATTATTATTATTATTATTATTATTATTATTATTATTATTATAATTATTAAATTTTATGGTAAAGCTTTGGTTTTATTTAGATCGTCCCGCTGTCTCCTAGTCGTTTATCTATGTAAGAAAAAATTTTTTTTAAAAAGAAAACAACCTTCTGCAAAAGTGAGACAATCTACGCAGCATTATTCATCACTGGTCGACACCTGCTAAAGTCACCAGGCAGATATTGGATTTGTTTTGGATTCATTGAGTTTCATGATGATTATGCTTCATCTCTTGTTTCTAGGTCTACTCGCACTTTACTTCTATTGATCTCCACAAGCTTAGTAGAACAAAGTCGAGCAGAGCAAAGCCAAAGGTTTCACCTTATGTTTAAAAATAGCCTGCGTAGCCTTTGAAAGAAAACAAAACGAAACAGAACAACAACAAAAAAAAAAAAAAAAACAATGTAAGCCTATGCAATATTGTATCGGTTCCGATTTTTTTATATAGATTTTTTATACTACCAAAGGAATGCTAGAATTACCTCTCTAGTCAACCGAAAAGAGGCTTTTTGTTGTTTATATCTTTCTGCCTTTTAGTTGCTGGAACTTTCGATGACGGTGCTCTATGGTTAATTGCCTGCCTCTCTCTCTTTTTCTTTCTCACTCTCTCTCTCTCTCTTTCTCTCTCTCTCTATCTATCTATCTCTTCCCTCTCTTCCCCAGCCCTTTCTTTTCCTCCTCCTCTTCTTTTTTCGCCATATTTCATCTTATCTTATCTATCGAGTGACGACAGAGAGAGAGAGAGAGATTTTAATAACATCTCCATGATTCAGTTTATCTACTACTATATCTTAACCAGGGCACGTGCCTTTCTCCACGCCACCCCCCTCACTCTCTCTCTCTCTCTCTCTCTCTCTCTCTCTCTCTCTCTCTCTCTCTCTCTCTCTCTCTCTCTCTCTCTCTCTCTCTCTCTCTCTCTCTCTCCCATTTTCCATCAATCTAACTGACCTATTTTCGCAGCATCGATTAAACTAACCGACCTCAGACCGCACACAGCCACGAATGTATGCTGAGGTTGTTGAAGAACGAGGACTCTTAATTAAATAAATCGCCTAAGTAATAACACGAATTTTGAAATCAATGTGGTATGCTAGTCGCCGACCTGGTTAAATGAGCAACTAGACAGAGGGGAAAAATCATAGCAGGGGGAAGATTGGTGGAGGGTGACAAAATAATATAGTCAATCTTATTGTTATTTTTTAATTATTGGGAGCTAAGGTTTTTTTTTTTTTCCTGGGCTTGAAATGAAAGTAAACTCAAGCTGCAAGAATACATGGTCCTGTCCTATTTATGGGGAGGGGAAAAATCAGCACAAGGACATCGATGAAATCTCAATTATACTCGTAAGAATGTTATGCAATGAAATATTTTCTACATATACTGGATTTCAGAGTAAACTTAAACAAAAAAGCGAAAGATCCTGAGAGAACAAGCGTTATAACTTATATAGATTGTTCCGAGTAGTATACAGAACCAGTTTTCCCGTTCTTTCGTTCTTGCTCTAAATTGTCTCTGTATTTGTTGTTGAAAACATCGCATTCTTTGGTGCTAACGTGATTGCTCTTGTTACTTTATTATTATTATTATTATTATTATTATTATTATTATTATTATTATTATTATTATTATTATTATTATTATTATTATTATTATTATTATGTTGATATTGTTGTTGTTGCTGTTGTCTTCGTCGTCGTCGTCGTCATCATCATCAATATTTATTATTATTATTATTATTATTATTTTTTTTTTTTTTTTTTTTTAATTATTATTTTGATATTGTTGTTGTTGCAGTCGTCATCGTCGTCATCATCATCATCATCATCATCATCATCATCATTATTATTATTATTTTTTTTTTTTTAATTATTATTATTATTATTATTATTATTATTTTTTTTAATTATTATTTTGATATTGTTGTTGTTGCTGCTGCTGCTGCTATAATTTAGTACAATTTGGTGTTTTTGTCCTGCTAAATATTTTCATAGTTTATCATGACAATTCTCGTTTTCAAAGATTCCAGACTGTTGTCGCTGTTAAAGTTTTTTTTTTTTTTTTTAAGTTATCATTTGTGACTATTATGTTAGCTAACGTTTTGCCCAATGGTATTATTTACGGTTTATATTTACGATCAAAGTTTGCCCAGCAGAGAGACTCACGGACACCACAATTTTCTGTTGATACATGATTCGAGTTACCGCTATCAGTTAGTTTATTTGGCTCTGTATTATTTACGTTCTTGATTTTCGTGTTGAAACTGAATATTTTCTTTTCCAAATTTTCACTCTGGATCGTAAGTTGTTGTTGTTATTGTTTTTTCAAAAAAAGAAAAGTTTTTTGTTGTTTGTTGTTTCTATTCTTTGAGACATGCAAAATCGTTTCAGTTAAACTCTTGTTACAGCCTTTCTTTTTCTGGTGATGATTAGATGCAGTTGTTAATAGATTTTGTTCCTCACTTAGACTACATTTACGCCCTCTTCCCTGCTACAATCTACAAGATTTATGCGATTAAAGCAACAACTTCTACTAATACAACCGCTGCTGCTGCTGCTGCTGCTGCTGCAACTACTACTACTACTACTACTACTATTATTACAATTACTACTACTACTACTACTACTACTACTACTACTACTACTACTACTACTACTACTTCTACTACTACTACTACTACTACTACTACTACTACTACTACTACTACTACTACTACTACTACTACTACTACTACTACTACTACTACTACTACTACTACTACTACTACTACTATTCGTTATTCATATAAGACCCGTTAAAAAAGGAAAAGAAGGAGAAGAAGAAGAAGAAGAAGAAGAAGAAGAAGAAGAAGAAGAAGAAGAGGAAGAAGAAGAAGAAGAAGAAGAAGAAGAAGAAGAAGAAGAAGAAGAAGAAGAAGAAGAAGTAAATGTCCAGGTGTTGCTCGGTATTGACCTGGCTTATATAACAATCTTACTGAGTGCACCAGGCCTGATTGTGTGACCTGGGTCAGCGTTCTTGGCGTGACCGTGCTACTGGAAACCTTGTGATAACAGGTTATGACTGTGTATTAAGATGTGTCTACCGTCCTATGTTGGCCGGTTTCACTTTTTTTTTTAATTTTTTTTTTTTCATACGTGTGATTGTAGTCATGGCTTCGCTTTTTATGCATATATATTAAAAAAAAAAGTTCATCGTTAAGTTACTTAAAGTACCGGCAGGTCATAAGAAGTTCCAAATTGTTTAAAGGTCCCTAAGATCA
Source organism: Elysia crispata (assembly GCA_033675545.1). NCBI lineage: Eukaryota > Metazoa > Mollusca > Gastropoda > Plakobranchidae > Elysia > Elysia crispata. The sequence goes on along the minus strand of JAWDGP010000184.1, from coordinate 282,033 downwards.
CTCTCACAATCTTAAAGATGTATTACAATGTACATTGCATCGAATGCTTTCAGCTCATCTTGTCAGTTAGTGCGACATGGTTCTCTCTATTTTGAGGCGTTGCTTAGTTTTACTCAAGTTTTCTCAGAGAATGGAGGGAATGCCAGATAGCTCAGTGGATAGAGCACAGGTCTGACAACGAAGGTCCAGGGTTCGAACTATGCCTTGGGCTATCTGGTTGCAAGGTCAGATCTCATCCTAATTGTTGTTCCTGTGGCGGTGGAGGTTACAACGACATGACCTCTGAGAATGAAAACAAGGAGATGCAGGTCCCAGCTATGCACACCAGTTGTGGCCGTAAAAGACCCCTCCAAGAGAAGTGCAAATATAATAGAAATAATTGAAACTTGTTTATCTAAAATTTAATCAGGACGCACTGTCTCTTGACCGAGCTTTTCCATACATTTAATGAGAGCACCTGTGGTCGCACGTTCATAAAATTTTGAAAATGCACATTGTTGTAGCAATTTTTTTAACCTTATCTATTATGCTTTAATTGCAAGTATTGTTTGGTTTTTTTTTTTCATTGAGATTGGGTAACGTGCTAACCATTTACACTTTTTATGAAGCTAGATTGGTTTTGCCTTCACCTCCCACCTTAAAGAGAAACAGGTTATATTATTTCACATAATGATTTGCTTAACTCTCGCAATGAGAATCACCATAAACCGTTTAAATTAGGTCCCCCCCCATTATGATTCCCCAACATATCTTTTTATCCCTGCTAGTTGCCTTCGCTAGCACTTTTAATGAGGTTAAAACATGTTCACCCTTCTCTTCGTTACACTTGTTGCACATTCAGAGATGAATGAGTCTAATGACCTCGGATTGCTTAGCATCACCACTGCCATCAGGCTTTCTCTACCTTAATATGATATTCTTACCCAGCATTCATTTTGAATTATTAATCGCTTTATTTAATTTACTCTAATGTTCTTTTGTATAAAACCGAAGGGAATGAGAAAGTGTTTTGGAAAGCTAGAGAAGCATTTTGTGTGATGAAAATTAAAAAAAAAAATCTTACATTATTTTTGCTGTTGGATGCGTTTAATGAAATGAAAATCACTCTTCGGACGTCCAGCAAGTATTATGGAAATGCAAGCTAATTTGGTAAAATTATTATCAAGGATTTGATCTCGTTTTAGCTGGCTTTAACTATCATTGTCACTGTTGGAGATTTTATTTTCAGCTTACTCAGCTAAGGGGTTCTGGCATACAGTCAGTCACTCAAACAGTCAACTTCCTTGAAATTCAAAATGATAACTTAGAGACTCAAAGACACGGTAATTAATATTGACTAAGAAAAGTCAGGTACCATCCGATGTATTGCTTGACTGAGAACAGTTGGTACCATCCAATATATTGCTTGACAAAAAACAATCAGGTACCATCCAACATATTGCTTGACTAAGAACAGTCAGGTACTATCCAACATATTGCTTCACTAAAAACAGCCAGGTACCATCCAACATATTGCTTGATTAGGAACAGTCAGACACCATCCAGTATATTGCTTCACTGAGAACAGTCAGGTACTATCCAACATATTGCTGCTTGACAATCTGTTTAAGATCTAGATCTAGGTCAATAGGTTCTCGTCCTGTCTTTCACATTAATATCCGGATCAAATTCATGTCGTAAGGAAAAGTCTCTGTTTGCGACAATTAGAACTTCAAAATATTTAGATTCAGTTTTTTCGGATTCTAATTCGAATTTTAATTTTTCTTCTGAGAGCATTTTTAGTTACTATAATGAAACATTCGATAAACTTGAAACTCTCAGAACCACTAAGCTCCCGAAAATTAAAGTTGTATTATTAGGGCTGCGCGCGGATCTATGGTGAATCTCTGTCTGTCTGTCTGTCTGTCTGTCTGTCTGTCTGTCTGTCTGTCTGTCTGTCTCTCTCTCTCTCTCTCTCTCTCTCTCTCTCTCTCTCTCTCTCTCTCTCTCTCTCTCTCTCTCTCTCTCTCTCTCTCTCTCTCTCTCCCTCTAAAAGTCTCTCCAATCCTCCCATTAGTTGATTTTAACAGTTTCCTGATAAATTAATGTAATTTGCCTATTTTCACCATAGGGCGTGACAAACCTGGTGTTCTGGTTTTGGCTTGGCTTGTCTTACTAGCTGTAATTCATTGCATGTATCGAATTCCTGCATCTGCATGCAGGTGTTCACCCAAAACCTTGTTTTTCCATTTACAAAATATGATCGATATACACTCTTTAGATTTATTTTTTTGCCACAATGCAGCCGCCCACCTGTTGCCTGTTGACATACTTTCGGGACAGTCATTTTTTTTCCCTTTCATACTTTTTATTTGTAGAACTGCACTTTCAGATCGCATCAATCACTCATTTCATTCATGAAGTTTTTTGCAAAGCAACGCACCCTTGTTGTGTTTTGTAATATGAGTGTGTGGAAACAGCCACAAACCCTCCATCACTTAGCTAGCTCCAAATCTTTGCCAACCTATTTGTTTTTCGCTCTTTACTTCCTACTGAATCAATGCCATCAAAGATTTGCTTCTGGCAGTTATCTCTCTTTCTGACCTACTTAATAGTTTGTTTCCATGTTTATTTGGACAGGTCCTCAATTACGTATTGCGTTAGAGACTTAAAAAAATATTAAGAAACAATTTCATTTTTTGAATCTCCCCCTCCCTCCATGTTTTTTGTCCATTTTTGGCGTCTTGGCATATATATATATATTTATATATATATATATATATATATATATATATATATTATATCTGATTCGATTCAAGTTACTGATATTATCAATTTAAACAAAAAAATAGTAAATGCCAAAATCGGTCACCTTACCATTCTTTGATATTGAATGTTGACAAAAGTTGATGCATCACATTGACCTCCATTATCAGTATGAACTGATCACTACATGCAGCACCACATGGGCACCTGTGTTACCCGCCTACAACAGTCCGAGAATAAGAATTAAAAAAAAAAAAAAAAGAAACAGCTTTAGTTGACCTCTGAACTGATATTGATGATTTTATTGATTGTTTATTTTTTTTTTATTATTATTATTTCTTTATGCAATTTTTAATTCATCTTTTTAATTCACATTTTCAAACGGATGTTATCCCTCAATATTTCTTTACCTTTGCTTCGGACTTTGTCTTTTGTACTGACATTTTGAATCTTTGACTTCCTTCAGACTCCTTGACCTCTACACTGACGCCGGAGGCGGCTACTCACGATGACCTTGGAACGTAACGTCGCCCCGTCGTCCCCTGCCCACACCGTCATGTCGGCTGCGACGTTCTCAGCCGGCCTCTCCTCGCCGTGTGACGGTGATCTTGCGGACCGTGGCGTGGACGGCAAGTCGTCGCACCACCCCGCACCGTGCGTCGTGGATGCGACAGGCGGCACGTCGCTGCTGCGCAAGGATGAGCCGATGTACAGCAGAAACAGCCCCAACATGCTCAACATCCTGAGCGCTACCTCTGATCTGGAGTTTAGCAACAGGTGAGAAAACTGCCGACTGGGCCAACTTCGGGTCTTACCTTTTTCAACTCTACCCGATCCTTTGGGGGACTTGAAAGGAAAATATTTACCATTTCAAATTACTCTTAGTGGTAGGGCAAATTCTGTTTTTTTTTTTTTTTTTGTCGATTTGCCTTCTTGTCAGCCAGTCGCTCTCTGTCGGCATCTATCTCTCCATTTACCTTTGGTCTCATCTCTATGTCTATATGCCTCTCTCTGCCGGATATCTCGCCGGTCAGCCTGTCTTTATGTTTCTCTCTTCTTTCTCTTTATCTCTAACATCTTTGATTTCACACATAATGCATATAAATATATATTTGTAACTAGCTGGGTGATTCCTAACTTTCTTCTTACTATAATAGGACTCACTAGTTATCTATAGAAGGTCAGTGCTTCTTCCTACTCTCAGTAATTGCTGGCCCTAACTTGTTATGGTAGCGTGCCTAGCAGCCATGCAATACTATAGAGTTCATACTCACGGGTCCTTGAATATCAGTGGAGTACTAAGGCCACTGTTCCATAACATATACGAGTGGGTGTCGAGACTTGACAAGAACAGAATAGCTTCACTCCAGAAAAGGAAGAACACAAAAGAAAAGAAGTTAAAGTTACCAACATCTATAGTAAGTTTATTACACAATGAATGAAAGCAATTCTTAAAGAATAAAATACATAGAAGATTAAAACCAAGTAAGTAATAAAAGATGCCAACAAAATGGTCAGAATAAAAAACGTCTAGACGAGGCCAAAACAAAGTGTCATGTACGTGAAGATGATATTAAAAGAAGTGGTCAGAATGATAAGCGCCAAGGAGATACTCAAGATAAAGTGCATAGTTATATTATACTAAGAACAGATACTAAAACAAAATGGTCAGAATACTAAGTAGAAGATGCTAACAAAATGCCTGTAATGCCCGAGCCACGGTGATAATCACTTAGAATTAAAACAAATGATAATCCAACACAACTTCTCGGTGGTAGTAGTAGTGGTAGCAGCAGCAGCAGCAGTAGTAGTAGTAATTTCCACAATGCTTCAATAAAATTCCACAAGGAATAATCACAAGAACTTCTCACTGTCTCAGTAATTCCAAACAATACTTCTAACCGACGTGGCCTCTAGATCCACCCCCCCCCACCCCCACCCCCCAAAAAAACAAAAAAAAAAAAAAAAAAAGGGTACAGACAAAGAGTCTTTCCTTTCCGAGCTCTACATTTACAGTACAAACTCAGTGGGTATAGACCCCGGTCAAAGACTTCCCGATTTCCCAGTTCGTCGTTCAACTTCCCTGTAACAAGGACCAACGCCGACCGAAGAGAATTCTACTCCGTCGGACTGTTTTCCCAATTAAGACATCACGCGACCGAGATCATAGAATATAAGAAACCCATCGTTAACTCATCGCTACATCTAGCATAGATCTCCCGATCAAAGCATCACATAAACTTAGTACGACTAGTAGTTTCCCTAAATTCCTCAAGATCCCCGAATCAAAGTACGTCCTAAGCCGACCAAAGAAAAGCTTCTCTGGCCAGCTGGACAGGAACAAAAGAATAGATCGGCTAGTCAATGTAATCATTACAACAAATTATCTTCATAATTATTATATATAGAATACAAGGAAATAACTGCTAGAGGTGCGGAGACTAGTTTCCCGCCACCAAACTAAATCTACTAATAATACACGCTAGGGGTGCACTTGGCTCCACCCACAAACTGATAATTGACATACTAAAATTACTATTGATCTGCTCTAAAGGCCTACTGCTACTGACACAAATAAATAACCATGCCAGCCTCCTTACATGTATCCATTTCCACGTTGATATAGCAATCTGTTTGAAAAGGGAGCTTTCGTTTTCCGGCAACATTTATTTTAGTATATGCAATTTCCGGCATTTTTTTTTCTTCCGAATTGTCCCCATTTTTAGAGCATACAAATTCCGGCAAAACTGTACAGGAGAGAGGGGGAGAGAGACGGAGAGTGGGGGGAGACAAAGAGTGAGAGAGAGGGATGAAGAAACAAACACAGAGAAAGGAAAGTATAGACAATTAGAGACAGACAGAGGGAGATAGAGAGTGTGTGTAAAATTTGGTTGTCGAGCGTTCAGTGGGAACAAAGCCTTAGTATTTCAAAGTTGGCGAGGTCTGGAGGGCTAGCGTCTTATATATATTTACATGTTCGACTTTGATACATGCTCGTAATCGTTGCCGACAATTGAATGTGCGGCTTCTTCTGATGTTTAGTTTTGCCGGAAAACTCACATGCGGCTTTCTTTGATGTATGGTTTTGCCGGAAATTGAATGTACCTTTCTCTCCAAACCACTGTGAACTGGGAGTTAGGACGTTTTGTGTGGTTGGGATATAACGATATATACAGAAGGCAAAGTTATGGCGCGCAAGTCCAGACTGAATATCGATTTGAAGATGTCTGCACTTTGTCTTTGTCGGTTATCTCCCTAGTTCATTATCCCCTCTCTCTCTCTCCCCAGGCTACAGATAAGGTTTTGAAGCACACCATTAAGATTATCTATATAAGCAAAATATACACTGCCTGAGAAGAATAAAAGATGAAAAAAAAAGTCATCTTTTTAAAAGATAGGAAAATACTTTTTTTGTGTGAAAGAAAATCCTATAAAAGGATATTGACGAGAATTTTTAACGCATAATATTTTGCCAACCGTGCTTAGCAGGCAAAGTCGTCCAGTTCGGTCTTGCATCGACTTCCGATTCTGGAGGCCCCGGCAAACCTAGACATCTTGCAAAATTGATCACGTGTGTATTTTGACCAATCAAGGAGCGAACGGCCGCGCCTAAATTATTGATTCCCGCGAGTAAACATATCGTCTGGTCCTGTTTGTTCCGAACTATAATTGTTTTCATATCATGTAATTTGTATACACGGGTGGAACAAAAATTTATGTTCTGGTATTGTCAACCACTATTATATTAATATTTATCATGCGTACACACATTCGCATTGCATAACCTGAATTAACACACGAGGCAAGTTTTTGCTAGGGCTAGAATATTTTGTCATATACAGCTCTACCGTAGGGCAATCTGGAATACAAGAATTTGAAGTAATAAATAACAATTAAAGGCTATCTCAAAGCCCTACTCCAATCCTGGTTCTACACTATTAACAAAGAACCACTGCGCATTGCAGGAGATATGTGAACATCGTAGGTCAAAGGTTTTTAAAGTATTACTCACACCATCAGAAGGACTGAATAGATTTCGTAAAAGTCAGGGGATTTAAGTATAACACATCAGTTTTGTCAACTTGAAATCTGTGGTTTCTAGATCTATAAGAGATAATCACGATCTAATCTAACAATCTCGATTTGGTCTAGGACAAAATTTTCCTCCAAAGCAGACTAAAATGTAGATCTAGATTTAACTCTGAATTCAAGAGGTACATAGGTTAAAGTAACAAACAATATCGTTTTAACTCAATTTTAACTAAGACAGCATTTAAAATTAGATGAAAATGGATCAATAATATTGATATTATGATTAATGGAATGTCAGCCATGTGGCTAGGTTCTGGAATAATCCACGTCGAATGCTTCTGTAGCAACGTTTTTCTTGGATACTATTCTTTTTACCTTTAACCTACTGTAGTTAAAACGGGTTAAAAACTAATGTTAAAAAGGCCGTGAATCCCTCGGTCCATAGTATGCTCTAACCAGTCTCATCTGTCGAGGCACTGGCTCTAACCCTACCCCATCCGATAATCATAAAGTCACAGGTCTCGGCCTATAAGGTCTGCAGCAGCTGTAACAACAATCTTGTGAACAGGAATTATGCAAGTCTGGTTTCAAATTTTTGCGTAGCGGCATTTTTAAGCGTTTGTGTATAAGGTATGATTATGCAGATGCTAGTGTCTCGGAGTTTTCTTTAGTAACAGAATGATGTCTGCTTTAAAGATATAGATCTTCATAATGCAACACAGTTCATTACAAACATTTGTTGAGTAATGGAAAGAATATTGAACACTGCTGTTAAACCTACTGCAATAACGCTTTTTTTTTGTTTTTGGTTGTTGTTTTGATTGCACCGAGTGCAAAGCACAAACATTGGGAATCAATAGAAAAATAGAAAGTTTGTATAATGTTGCTAAACCTCTTTTCAATCGTTTATGTCCGCCAAAGTTTAATCTAGCTAGTGCAATATGACATGGTTAAGTTTGCGTTGGAGATCCGCACTTTCTAAAGAAATATTTTGCAATTCCAAATCTCGCACAAGACAATCCAAATTGGCGCAGACCCTTTCGATCACATTATTTTCTACCTCCGTGTTATCCTGGGTGATCAAAAATTAAGTTTTAAAATAAATGCTGATCAGACAGAAAGGGCTACAGCTGACTATAGGTATCAGTACACAGTATCAAGAATTACTTAGAAGGCTTATTTACCTAAGCTGCTGGCACTGGTGCAAAACTGCGTCGGTGCGCAAATACCCAAACGCCATGTATGTGTATGTCTGTTTTGTCACTCTTCTGTTAAATAAAACCATAGCTATGTGAAACAATTGTCATAGTGTTGTTTATTGCACAAATCACTTTGTTACAGGTTCTAAGCTATATATAGATCTATTTTAGCGTCCATCAGCACCGAAAATTCCGTCTTTTTTTAAAGAAGTTTGGATGATGCGAGTGTAAAGCTGAACACTTGTAACATTTCCTGCAGATTCAGAGGTGACACCAGCAATGTCTGTCATCAGACTTTCTCTGCCTTATACAATATCCTTACCTAGCATTCATCATTGCATATCTCATGACCTACACTGACGTCACTCACTCTGTTTCTGAAATCACTAAAGCCAGCATCTGTCGATGATTTCAATCTTTCAGAACCGAGATAGGTGTTCTTTTGTCTCCCATGTAAGTAGCAAGCTTTGGGATCGAGTACCACTCTCTCTCATTTTAGATCCTTCATAGCACTAACCTCTTGCATCACAGCGTTTGCTGGCACTAGAGTCGGCTCTGTGGGAAACCTGATTCTCCTCTGTCAGCTCCTTACTAAACCAGACTATGCATCTATTATGATTTTATTTTTAGATTGGGTATAAGAATCTAGAATTAGCATCAAACAGAAAATACCGCATGCTTTTAGAGCCTGGATCCTGCTTGCATTGGTTTCTTCTTTTTTTCCCACGGCTATTTTGCTTTATTTCCTCTTTTTTACTTATTACAGTTTACAATCGTTTATTATGTTTAACATGCTATCATTTCATTATACCGGTACTTTTCCTTTTTTCCCCCTCATTATTTCTATTTCTAGATCGAATTTATTTATTACTATGATATTATTATATCATTTATACTATTGTTTTCGCTTGTTGCGGTTTTTCTTCTTTTTCATTATTATTATTATTAATTTTGTTATTATTTTATTATTAAAATTATTATCATTATTTTTTATTATTATAATCATTATTTTTTATTATTATTATTATTATTATTATTATTATTATTATTATTATTATTATTATTATTATTATTATTATTATTATTATTATTATTACTATTATTAATATTATTATTACTATTATTATTATTATTATTATTATTATTATTATTATTATTATTATTATTATTATTATTATTATTATTATTATTATTATTATTATTTCTAATTTCATTTGGGGGCCAAAATTTAAGCAGAAGAAAATGCTGCCAAAAATTTAATGCTTCCTCCCCAAATTTATTCGCAAGAATATGCACGCCTTGTGACTTATTTTCAAACAAAGAACTTGATTAAAATAAAATCATTTAAAACTAGTGTAGGGCTCATTTACTTATCTGTTCCGTTATTTTAATCAACATTCTTTTCATATTATGGTGTTCGTTTTTCCTTTGGTATTATACAAATCTTTTATTAAAAGGTTGCCTGAAAGATAAAAAAAAATTGCCGAATTTGCATAGCAGTAGAAGGAATAAGAACAATATTTATATTAATAATGATAATAATAATAACAACAACAACAACAACAACAACAACAACAAAAACAACAACAACAACAACAACAACAACATCAACAACAACAACAATAACATTAACAACAACAGCAGTAATAATAATAATAATAATAATAATAATAATAATAATAATAATAATAATAATAATAATAATAATAATAATAATTTTTTATAAATCTTTCAAATAACAATTTCACTTACTCTGGAAAAGTTTTTCATGAATAGTTCTGATGTATAAGTGCATAGTATACTTTTAGTAAACCAGTATAAATACCAATCGATCAAGACCTTGCCCCACTCACAGGACTGGCTCGACTGTGTGACGAATCCGTGTGAAAAGTAAAGTCTCTCAGAATAAACAATCAAACATTACTTTGACTCAATGGACCATGTATTTCATGCCTGAGCATCCTGAAATCTGGTTGTCAGCTGGGTTCGAAGTATGTAACAGTCTCCTCATCTTCCAATAATGAAAATTAACTTTATAGGGTTTCCTTATTTGTTTATCTTTAGCCGCAGCTTTACTTCACATAGGAAACTGAAGAGTTTTCATTCTTGCACTCTCTCTATCTTCTCTATTCACACCTTTCACCGCACGGAACTCTTTTTCTGCAGAAACAAGTAAGTGTTTTTCAGAGGTTCTTACATTTTCTTGATAGGCACCAATGCCTTCGGTCATATTTTTGGGCTGGCCCTTTGCTTGCAACAAATTAGGATCATTATGCCGATCCGAATATAACCTCATGGCTTAGCTATTATAATGCAGTCTTTCTGCATGTGTGAATGGCCTCTTCAAACCTGGTCATAATAATTCTTATTTATTTATTATTTACCTGTATAGTATAAAAATAGAAATTTGATTGAAGATTGACTATAAAACACTAACAAATTTATAGGTATAACTTAGGTGAAATTTTGATTTGGAAAGGTGCTCATAATTAACAGGAAAAATTGCTTCTTTCCCAAGAACACATCAATTATGATTACCGTAATGCATGTACAATATTTAGATTTAAAAAGTAAACAGTTAATTTTAATGAAATCTGATCTGCATGAGTGATGTCAATAATACCGAAAATATCGAACCATAAATTTATTACAGATTCGGTAAACAAAAATCGATATTTATTGAGATTCTGATTTTATGATTTTAATGTGGCGACGATGGTTACTTTCATCTCTCTTTACCCTTTCAAAAGTCATCGCATTAGAGTTTTTCAACTTTAATTTTTCTAGCCTAAGGTGCATTAGCAGTCGAGGATGCTTGTTTTGTTTTTATTTTATTCTTTTTATTAATCTTCACGAGGAGAGAAATAAATACTTTCTTATTTTATTTGCATAAAAAATACACGCTATTTATCGACACTTTATATTTTATCCTCTTCATTTTCATGTATCGATCGTTTAATTTCGCGTAGATTTATTGATAAGTTTTTATATTCTTTAGAGTTTCTAATTATTTAATAAAATTAAATTATGCTATCAATCATACTTATTTACCTCTCCTGCGGTAATCTGTGAAAGTATATTGATTTTTAGGAGACAAAACAGTTGCAGTATTTAACAAGCAATTTTGAAATAATTTTTTAGAAAAAGATTGATCTACGTGTTTTATTTATTTTCTTTTACAATCAGTATAAGAAAGTATGAAGATACTAGAAGAGCATATTATTGCGCGCTAAATTAGGGATTTTGTTATACAGTTTTCAAGTTGACACTGATCTATTCCTGTTTTTCCTTCGCCCAGCACAAGCATGCTTCATGTAATGACCACAAGCTCAGATGTGGATTTCACTAACAGGTAAGTGATGAATTGTATATCAGTAACCATCCTAATTAAAAAAAAAATCCTAATAAAGCCAGGTGTTTTACGTAATATAATTTCAATTTATTGAACCGTACCCCAATCTACCGGAGAGTATTCACAGCAGACTTGAGATTTTATTGAGCCAGGCGCAGCATGAATGAATGATTGTGTGACATTCAGTTTCGTTACGATTGCCGATGTGATCTTCGCGGCCTCGTGCAAGTCTTTTAAAATACATCAAAATCGTCAAGGCAGAGACGCGTTCAAATATATAATAAATTTTGGGGTAGAACTATGCAACTTTAAATTCTGGCTTAGCTTTAAAATCCGTCACGAGTAAAAAGGAAAGGGTGATTAAAAGAGGAGAGAGAGAGAGAGAGAGAGAGAGAGAGAGAGAGAGAGAGAGAGAGAGAGAGAGAGAGAGAGAGAGAGAGAGAGAGAGAGAGAGAGAGAGAGAGGGAGGGACGTGGCGTTTATCTGGAGAGAGCAATTATCCAAAGACAATGTATTTCCTTGCTGGCATGATAGCCACTTGTAAACCTTGCCCTGGCTGGCACTTGCTCTACCTTGTCCTGGCAATGCGGATCAAAGCTACACCAATCTCTCGTCATAAGATTGTAGTATAGCTTTATCGTCCTAGAGCACTGTTATTTTCAAGAGTCAATTTTTGCCTTGCCAAAGGAGATTTAATACATCTTGAGTTAATGCCACTATCTGCATTTACACGGGCGAATTTTCTCTACGGTTATTATTATCAGCAGTAATGACTATTTGAGCATTTCCATTCTGGGGCTGATTCAGAAGACTGTGAAAAAGATAAAACTTATTATGTGATATAAAACGAAAAGGTTCATCATCGGTTGTCACCCAATTAGCCATCAATATTCTAGCGATTTCCACCATCTTGTCGTTCATTTCTAAGTTCCTCTAGCAGACGATCGAATATCGTTTGGCGCCATATTTAAGCGCTATCACAGCTCATCAGTCGATTGAAAATGCTTCTCATTAAGTGCATCGCATCGCAGCTCGTTCTAAATCGAAGCCGAGGCTCCTAATCCCTTCCCAGCTCGGATCCAGGTCTTTGACAAAACATAGGCTATTGACACTGGCGATAAGCCAACCATACTTTTCGGACGTTGATATGAATGCATTATGTTGGAAACTTTATCAACTTTATTCTTTTTTTTTTTTTTTTTCTCAAATAAGCAGAACGCGCCCAGTACGTTAGCGGTGTAATTATGAATTACTTTGTGCACCCTCGAATGTATGAATTACTATGCTGGTATAGATTTCAGGATGTTACTTGCCAGTAATCCGCAAGTTTACAATGTCATGTTTTTCTTTATATACTGTGAATTTTTACTTATACATACATATATTTTTTTTTTTTTTTTTTTTTTTGATTATGAAATAATATTTTGTTGCTTGTTGTCTGCAATTTTGTGTAAACATGATGTAAAAAAAAAATTACAAGGAATAAAACTGTCGAAACCTAGGAGAGGGTAACTTGACCCAGCGGTGTCTACAGCAACTTTGAAATCTTCTAATCCTATTTCATACTTTCGCCAAATGCACGAAGAAAGTGCAGGAAGGGCATGGCCTATGTGGATCAAAATATGAGGGAAGATAAGGGAATGATAAGGGTTGTTATGGAATAAATAAGGGAGTATTTTACCAAGAGCTGAGGGAAAATTATTACTGTAGATATATAAGAAATAATAAGCATTGCTACCCAGACACGATTAAAAAAAAAAAAAAACAAATAAAGCAGCACATCGGGACTGGATGCACGGCCCGTGCTTGACCTACCCGTAGATCGATAATAATGAAGCGAGCTTGTTTTTCTTTACTTTGATATGGGAAGCTATAGAATGGCGCGCATGGTTTAGAAACGGAACAACATAGCGTTGTGAAAGGAGCTGTTTTTATGTTATTGTATATTCCACTCCATATAATATCAACCAGCAAGTGAAATAGTCCAATAAGCTTGTGAGTTCCAAAACTGACTCTCTGACAGCAATACTTTCAATTGCATTACTTGCCTAAAAAAAAATAACATGAAGATGAATCTGGGGAAAATAGTCAAGCTTTCTTGTGCTTACAATTAGGGCTTCTAGCAACTTTCGCCATCTTTTGTACGATTCATAAACTTATATTGAGACTCCGTGATGAAAATAAAAATGAGCCTTGGGACTTTGTTAAATGAACTAGATTATTTATTCACCATTTTAGATTGTTTCAACACGATACCATAGTGATAGCAGCAGGTTGAAGGCCCTAGATTGTGTTATGCATAGTCAGTGTCAGCATATTTCCTTTATCTGTCTTTCGGTGGTGCCCGAGAACAGAAATGATCACCATCTTCTTTCATTGATGCTTATTTTGTTTCCTCATCTTTTCCAGTATGCTTCGTATGGATCATGAGGGAAACGACACGAAGAACCCTCTGTCTTCATCATCCTCAGCTCTCTCGCCCGGCCCGACCACCGCCCACTCTGCCCCCGCCACGCCCACACACAACCCGACCGGAACTGGGGGCAGTGGTGTAGATGTGGGTTACCGCGCAGGCGCACAGCGCGGCTTTTTACACGGGCTTCTGGGATGTCTACGGCCCGTATGGACAATTCTGGGAAAAGCTGCAGCAGCTGAATTGAAACAGCAATGTACGTACAAATTTCTCCTGCGACTGCACAAATAGTTATGATATGTGGTATCCCTTACCAGGTTAGACAAGTTTCAAAAATACGATGGTGAAAACAGTCTTTTCAGATGTGTGCAGTTTAGTGGAAATTAACTTTCATTTGTTGAAGTACTTAAACGCAGAGTGAGTCAAACCTCTTTCTGATCTTTGCAATGTAACACACTAGGGGAGATGGAACAAATTTCTGAAATAACTCGGTCCTAAATGAAATTTATATGGGAGATTATTTGTCTTTCCTCCTGCATGCCATGTAAACTTCATGGAGATAAACAAAACAAAGTACCCTTCTATTTATATTTGAAGCAAAAATTTTCTCCCATCCTTCACATACCCGCTTCTCCTCTTCTTTTTGCCTCTGCTCTTTCTCTTGTCACGGTATGTGCTCACACGTACCATGTCAATATTCTCTTATCCCCAACTCTAGCATGTCTAATGTACATACCATAATACGAGCTTAACGAAAATCGTGCCTTTTTTGCAATCAGCCGATGATTGGGAAATCCCATTTGAGAGCATCTCGGACCTGCAGTGGCTTGGTAGTGGAGCTCAGGGCGCCGTCTTCCTGGGCAAACTCTGCCAACAAGAAGTGGCGGTCAAGAAGGTCAGGGATGTCAAAGAGACGGACATACGGAATTTGAGAAAGCTGAACCACCCAAACATCATTTCTTTCAAGTAAGTCTTTGAGAAGAATTGTGTCGGAAGTAGTTCATTGAACATTTTTGTATGTTTTAAGGTTTTCTTAATAACTTTCTTTTAATCTTTGATCGGCATTTTTTTTTTTTTATTTCGAGATTAGTTTGTCAAAAAGCCCTTAAATTACTATTCGTCTATGTATATCTGCCTCTGTCTCTTCATCTGCATGTTAGAGGCTTATTGGTCTGTGTATTTACCTTCTCTCTTTCGCTCCCTCCGTCTGCCTGTCTATCTTTCTCTATCTCTCTATCTTCTTCTGTCTCTGACTATCTGGTGTCTGTCTGTCTGTCTGTCTGTCTGTCTGTCTCTCTCTCTGTCTCTCTCTCTCTCTCTCTCTCTCTCTATGTATATATATATATATATATATATATATATATATATATATATATATATACACACACACACACATGTGTGTGTATCTGTGCGCGTGTGACACTTTTTGCCAATCACCTAAAACTTAAAGCCGTTTCCAACTAAGGCAAAATGAACATGTTTCTCTATTTGCCAAGTCCTTTAAGTCAGTTTGTTTCTGTTTCTCCACCCAAACCTCTAGGGGTGTTTGCACCCAAGCTCCCTGCTATTGTATCATCATGGAGTACTGCCCCTATGGTCAGCTCTACGAGGTACTCCGAGATGGCAAGGAAATCCCACCCACCCTGGTGCTGGACTGGGCTAAACAGATTGCCAGTGGCATGAACTATCTGCACTCCTTCAAAATCATCCATCGGGATCTCAAGTCACCCAAGTGAGTTTGATTTGATAGTCTTGTTAGGTTAGGTTATACTATGACTTCAGGTTGCTTTATAGAAAGCTTTTTGCAAGAATCTCAAAAAAATCATGACAGTGATAATAATGCTGATAAGCATCACTGTCATTGAGGCTTTGTGCATTACAAGCTTTTCTTTAATTGCAAATCCCTTACAAGAGATGTGACTTGTGTTGATTATGATATAGTTAGTGAAGGAATAAATGATCAATTAATAAGTCTCACCCTGGTCATGATAAAACTAATCTTTCCTCTTCCATCCTTTAGTGTACTTGTAGCATCGAATGATGTTGTGAAGATCTCAGACTTCGGCACGTCAAGAGAGTGGAATGAGAAAAGCACAAAGATGTCGTTTGCTGGTACCGTGGCCTGGATGGCGCCAGAGGTGATCAGAAATGAGATGTGCAGTGAAAAGGTTGATATATGGTAAGCTGATTGCATTTTATCGCAAGGTATTAATCATTTTGTTTTTAGCATTGCCTTTATACTCTGGAAATGATTACTGTTTGAGCAAAAGATTCTTAATTTACAGTCTAATTTAGCTTTATACAGAAAAAAAATGCCTTTTGACTATTATTAGCATTTGACTATCAACTTAAAAGCTTTAGATAGATAACAGTAATGTAGAAATTTGGATTTAAAAGGTGTAAATGTATTTTTCTCAATATGTTTTGCACCCAGCATGAACTTTGAGACAAGATTAATTAGACAGGAGTAATTTTCTCTTCATTTTGTATGATTCCAGATAGAAATTCACTTCAAGGTTCGTTAGAAGTGGCTTCAAGACATATTTAAAAAAAGCTCTATAAAAACACTGAAGACAAAAATTTTCAAAAGAGGAACATCCTGTTTTGCCATTATGTTACATTTTATGTAAGAGTGTTTTAATAGTGTTAAATAGCACTCATAAAACTCATAAAGAGTTTTTTTCTTCCTTATATTTATCTTTACTCTATATAGGTCCTATGGTGTAGTTCTGTGGGAGCTGCTCACGGCAGAGGTGCCCTACAAGGATGTTGACTCCTCTGCCATCATTTGGGGTGTGGGTTCAAATAGTCTCCATCTCCCTGTTCCAGCAACTTGCCCTGACGGCTTCAAGCTCTTAATGAGGCAATGCTGGTATGTAGAGAGACAAGATTATTGTGTTCATGAGAATTATAGTGGTGATCTTGATGGTTTTATAGATGATGATAGTGATGATTACCATTGGAATATGGACAGTAAAGTGTTTTCAGTTTCTTACCTTTAGGATCAATATTGGTATAAAAGGTAAATGCTTTTAAGCAAGTTATTGTTTTCAATAAGTGAGAACAGTTTTTAGGTCAAAAAAATTTTGGCAAATATTTAAAAACCAAAATACTGAGCTGAGGAGTGGAAAAAAAATGAAAAAAACCATAGTAAGCCAGATCTCCTGTCAATTCCTTAATATTTTATTGCTGCGGTTGATTTCTAATACTATAGAAAACAAAATGAGGAGCCCATGGTGAGAACCTTTATGATAAATCTCCTTCTCTCCTTTGCTCTGTGATATTCTAGGAGTGCAAAACCTCGCAACCGGCCATCATTCAGGCAAATCCTTATGCATTTGGAGATTGCATCAAGTGAACTCCTCAACTACTCACGCGAAGAGTTTGCTGAGAATCAGGAAACCTGGAGAGAGGAAATCAGGGAAAATTTTCAGAAAATGAAGGCTGAGGGGTCAAATTTACCTCAGTTGGAAGAAGAGCTGATCAAAAGGAGAAAAGAAGAACTGAGGTAAGGGGAGAGAGAGAGAGAGAGAGAGAGAGAGAGAGAGAGAGAGAGAGAGAGAGAGAGAGAGAGAGAGAGAGAGAGAGAGAGAGAGAGAGAGAGAGAGAGAGAGAGAGAGAGAGAGAGAGAGAGAGAGAGACAGACAGAGACAGAGACAGACAGAGACAGACTGACAGACAGACATCAGAGAGAGAGAGAGAGTGTGTGTGTGTGTGGGGGGGGGGGAGGTAAAGAGATAGGCAAAGAGGCAAATGATCCAACAGAGAAACCACTATGTGATGTACACTCTGCCTTGAAAAAATTTATACATAAAAAATACAAATTTTAATATTTGCTAAATTTTTTAATTTTTTGCAGTCAGCATATTATGAGATATTGTTCTTCAGTTTAGAACAATACTTCAACTGCTGGTGATTAACTGCAATTTCTTTCAACATGGTGTCTTTGGCAGTCTCAGAATTTCAAGAGCATATAGTATTTCCACAAAATCAATGTCTCCTTGTGTTTTCGGCAGACACGCTCAAGATGTTAGAGAGCACTATGAAAGGAAGCTGGAGAGAGCTAACAACTTGTATATGGAACTCACTGCCTGCATGCTACAGCTAGAGAAACGAGAGAGGGAGCTTATAAAGTAAGTCTTAAAGCCTCATGGAAAACATGTTTTTTTTCGCATGACATGAAGAAAGTTACATTTTGTGAAAATTTATGCTTACAAACAGCCCAGAAATTCAGTGTTCTAAGAATGACAACACAAAATATCATAGTCTAAAATGTCAGTAATTTTCATCAGATAATTTTATCTATGACTTTTTTTTAAAAGACAATTTAAGATGAATTGGTCTATGAAAATTAATCTTGAAGTCAATACAATCTCAAGAATTCATCATTACCTTCATAAAGCTGCCAGTCGATCTGTCATTAGAAATGGTATTGTAGACTTATTTTGGTAGGAGATATGGCAGTTGTGCACCAACAAAATCAGTAAACAGGGGTTGGTTTTTCATATTACTACTTATTTTGTCTTACAGTTTTTACTTCTTTCTCAGCTTTTGAAATGTATCATTCATAAATTCTGCCTGTTTAGGAGAGAGCAGCAGCTGACCCTGTACAACAAGCGCAGAAAGAGCATAGTACGACCAATTATCAAAGCTCAGGAGAAATTGGACAGACTGGGAAAGAAAAGGTCACACAAGTCTGGGTCAGAGGTCACAACGTAAGTAGCTTTATCTGAATTTCTTAAGTACTTATGCAGGTTTCATCTTGCAGACTGCAAAGACAAAGGAGCTTTCTGTTTTCTTATGCCAATTCAATAGAGCTAATCAGTAGTATATGAACCGTTCAAGTGTTAGGGGTTGATAAGATTGGCCATTAGTAACTTCTGTGGCATTATGGCTGATTAGATTGGCTTCTAAGTCGGCCATTTTTTGGCCATCTAAGTGACAAAATACACATCATAAATTGACTATCTTTTTCTTTCAAGAAAGTGTTCCATTGAAAACAAAGGGAAACTTCGTTGTTTCAACTTTTGATTTACCCTGACTGTTTTTATCGCTCTTAATTACCCTGACGTCACACAACTTAATCAATGACGTTTTGAGGGTTAATATTAAATAATAACAAGTTTGAAAATGTAGTGCAGGCTTTAAAAAAGTGCAAAGCTGATCTTTAAAAAAAAATCTATTTCTTGTGTAATGTTATTTCCCTTTACCTTATTTTACATAAATATTTATGAAGTGAATTTTAGAAATGTTGTTGCTTAATGTTGAACATTTGTAAAATTGAGATCTGTGATTAAATGATAATTTACTAACAATGTTTTTGGGGTATTTCTTTATTGACAGGCCTGACTCTATGAAAAACACAGAGGGAAGTATGACAACAAGCTCTGAACTTGTTCTTCCCTCTCCTACCAAGATGAGGGCAAGGAAATCCAGGCACCGTCGCAATAACAGTCGCGGATCAGCAAAGGATGCTGGGTACCCCATGTTCAACAACACTCCCTATGGATCATCAAATGACATGACAGGGTCGATGGTAACTTCTGGGTCACTTAGCAATATTGGTGCTCCTTCATCTCTTGCAACAGATGCTATGACAGCCTCTGGTACACTTGTTGCCGGTGTCAATACTTCTAGTGGTAGATGTGAGGAGGAGCAGGATAGTAAGTCAAGAAACAATGTTGGAGATGGCAGAAATAATTACCTGGGTACTTTAGAAGATGGAGCATCCAGTGGGCCTGGAGAAACGTCTAGACCTACTAAAGGTGTTAGGTATATGGATGGCTTGAGGTTGGTGGAGGGTCCAGGAGGGGGGATTATCAAGAAAAAACATGGTGTTCCCCTTGGGTTTTTACAGCGTCATCACCAACATGAACACCCTCCTCAGCCTGGAAGCTTTAGGTACTTGGGTCCTTCTACAGCCATCAGAGAGATCCGCAGTGAAGATGAGGCCATGTCTGGAGAGGAGAAAAAAGGGGGAGTTGCAGGGGAAATAGGAATAGGTGATAAGCATCACACAGAAGAATCTAGTTTGGTGAAAGATACCAGTTTGACTACAACAGAGAGTGGTGTGAGAAAGATTGTGGAGAGGCAAATAGACAGTGATGATGGAGAGAGTGCCAGTGTTAGTGGTGTTGTTGTAACATCAAAGTCTCCATCACCGGTGTCAACACCACATCGACGTTCACCAGTCCCTCCCTTGAGAAGGTCCCCTAAGTCTAGAAGATCTCCAACCTCCAGGCAACTCCGCCAGCATCAACAACAACAGCAACAGGACAGGAAATCTGTAGCTACCTCAGACGCACCAGCTATCATCTCGCCAACACCTCTATCACCCTATCACAACAGCAGCAGCAACATCAACGATGTCTGTTTCGGCTGCAATGGTAGCTGTAGTGACCTCACCTGCCCTAAGACCAATAGCAAGCGGTCATCAATGGCCAGCTGTACTGAACCAGAGAGTGCGAGTGGCGGGGACCTTGGCAGTGCTAGTGGTGACCTGGATAGCACACCGTCACCTTTAGCATCCCCTCTACATCCACTCCACCACCATCACCACCACCTCCTAAGTCACCCCACCACATCGCTAGAGACAATGAGTGAGAAGTCCTCACCTGACTGTGATTCTTCCTCCCGAGGAGGAGGGCTGGATGAGACCGCCTCAGGCTCATGCTCTTGCTCCCCCATGGTGTCCCCAGCTGATCTCCAGCCACGAGTCAATCAACACCACCCACAACACTCCCATACTAACTCGCACAACCCTCAGTTTCCTATCAGAGTAAAAGATTCTAACGAGAACCTCAACTGCCCATTAGAGGACAATTCCTCTTTAACCTCCTCATCTTCTTCTTCTCCTTCGTCTGTATCTACCACAACTCCTTCATTGTCAGGTGGGAGAAACTCTAGTCAGTGGCAGAACAGCCCCAAGACTAATGTCCCTACAACTGCTAATAACCCTATTACAAACACTTCTTCCACCATAAGCCCCACTGCTATTATTGATACCAGTCTGTCTCCAACTACCAGTACCAACAATACAATCAATACTAGTATTACTGAAAACCAGGACTTGAAAACCACGACCTGTGATGGCAAAATTTCATCATCCCCTCCTGCCTCTAATAACACACATCTTTCGCCACGTATTAAACGTGTCCATAGTAGCCAGGAAATGGGTAACAGAAGGAGTCAAAACAGATCAAGCCCAGCCAGAAGAAGGAGGTCAGATATTCCTAGTGGACACTTAAGCAGGAGTTCTGAGGGAAGGAGCAGCACTGGTAGTGGCAGTGGGGGTAGGCGGAGCCTAGATTATCAAAACCAACTAAGAGGTCAAGCCAGAGGGCGGGACAGCAGCCTAGGGGAGATAATTGACAGGTCTAATGGCAGCACTAGGCGGAGCCCTGCTTTGAGTGGGAGACGTCAAGCAGACATGAGCAGTAGCAGGCGCAGTGCCAGAGAGGAAAGAAGAAATGAGAGGCAAGAGAACAAGTTTCGCAGACATCGTAAGGTAAGCTGTACATTTATTCAAAGTCTGACATGTTTTATAACAACAATGCACCTGATATTGTCTGAAAAAAGAAATTTCTATTTTTGAATTTTGTCAATTGGAAAGCTGGTCAAGAAAATTTTTTCTTTTAATCCTTTATGTCTACTGTTCAATATACTTTATTTTGTAGAAATCACAATTCCCTTCCCCTTTGTAATATAGAATTGCTGGTGCTATTGTTAAAATCTCAATTCTTTAATTACTTTCAGCTACTATTATTTAAGAAACATTAATTTGATGAGGGCCTTACGTTTTTATGATGTCATAATCCATGTAAAATATTGGCAAGTCCTTATGGTTATTTACCTTGCAGTCCGATCTTAAATTTTCACTATCTGCCTTAATCCTTTTTTAGAATGGAGATAAATTTTCTGGTGCAATGATATGTGAAGCAATTGCTGTTTTGGCTTAATCACAGCCAATCTTTGCTTAAGTAAATTTTAAGTTCCAAATAGTTTCTTTTATTATTTCAAAGCTTGCTTCAATCCATTTTTGCAGTATCCTTGCTGTGTGAACTCATATTACATGTAAATAGATAGCTGTGTTGAATAAGGTCCTTAACCATGATCCTCCTTTACTACACTTATGATCAGCTTGTGTTTTTACACATCTAACCTGTTCATTTGCACACACTGATACAGCATTCTGAAGACTCCTGGTCAGAGGAGGAGGGAGAGGTCAGCGATGATGATGAGGATGAAGACTATGATAATGAAGAGGAAGAGGATGAGGATCTTGATCATACTCCGACCAATACTCGCCGCCAGACAGCCACTCGCCAGTCATTCAACACTCTTAGCTCTGAGGGTGTGGTCTCTGAAGAAGACACACCCAGCGACAGGTCAGGAGCCAGCGGGCTTAGACGACGCAGCCACAGTGAAGGTGGGGATGATAAGGAAGAGGAGAGTGGCAACACAACTGGAGGTGATGCTAGTGGGAGCGGAGGTCTTCTATCCACTGGGAGTGCGGAGAATCTCCAGGCAGAGCTGACAAAGTGTACCTGCATTAGTGACGGCCTCTCTGACAAGGAAAAAACCGTGCGCCGCATGAAAGTCAAAGTGAACTCACCAGATAGGGTTTTTGATGTGAGTATCTGAGATAAACATTTCATATTTTTTCAGGATCTAATGCAAACCATTGTGAAAGCTGCAACAGTAAAATGTGATCAATTTTACGAAGAAAAGAAAAGAAGAAAAATCCAGTATTTCTGACATATAATTGGTAATTCTATTCTATAATTTTATTCTTATCCCACATGTTTAAAAGAAGGAGGATAAGGACTTTTTCAGGAATAAATGGGAAACGTATTTTATAAAATAAAAGTAAAAAGTAATTAAAGATCATTATAGCTAAATAATTTTGCATTAAAGGATTATGTTATGGTAATATGAAAAATAGGGTATTATTAAAATTCAAATTATTTTTGCTCCTAAATATATGCAATTTATATACATGTAGTTACTTGCAGACAAACAACCCTTACATAGGTATGTGACTAAGCTTTCAAACACATTTTTTTAATTGTTTGCACAGACTATCCATGATGTGTAGAGATTACGGGTTTTTTTTTGCACATTTCAGTTTTCATAATTAAATCACTGC
The DNA here is from genome assembly GCA_033675545.1 of Elysia crispata. Classification (NCBI taxonomy): domain Eukaryota; kingdom Metazoa; phylum Mollusca; class Gastropoda; family Plakobranchidae; genus Elysia; species Elysia crispata. Next base: position 259,144 of record JAWDGP010000184.1, on the reverse strand, counting down.
AATCCAAAGTTTATTGTTCAAGATCATATTATAGAGACTGACGCCCTAAAAATTTATAAAGCTTTGTTTGAAATGTTGGCACAGAGACAACTGGGATAATAAGCTGCAAATTCTACTTGTCAATAATGTTGAACTTAATGTGGGCATTTTTGGAAGTATATATTATGATTGTGAAACACTGATATTTTAATGAGATTAACTCAGAAACCTATTTAAATATGCTTACTAACAACGAATTGGCCACTGATTTCTTTCATTGTAGTGGATTTCTTTCACTATAGTGGTACATTCATTTCTTTTATTATAGTGTTACATTGCTCCAGAGTTTTTATTTCTATTTTTTCTTATTTCTGGCAGAAATCTGTGAGCGACACCAGTACAGACTCTGATGAATGTTCAGACATGACTGTTTCCTCAGCTATACCCAAAACAAGATCCCTTGAAAGTAGTGCACATTGGTGAATTCAATATGGAATAGGAGTTCATACCAGACAAAAATACTTGGGAACTCTTTCTAGAGATCTTAGAATGCTAAAACTTGAAACTTCAAGACTCTCATTACAAAATTTGCTGTTGGATTCCATGCTAATATCAGACAAGTTTTCACCTTATTTCTGAATCCTACACTGTTCAGCCATAAATCAAGAACACTGACAAAAATGGACCTGAAGTTCAATTTCCTGAATGAGGAATAGCACTCTATCAAATCCCTTAAATGACATACCAAAAGCAGACTGTTACAACATAGTCGTCAAAGAAGTATTTGTAACAACATTTTTTTTCTGACGTGGTACTTATGTGACTCATCTATTCTTTTATCTACTATGGCTGCTGCTTGATCACTTGAGATCAACGTTAAGAAAGACGGCATGCCTAGTCTTCACCAGACGTTTCAGTTCAGTCTATATTCAGTTATTGTCGGAGAAAGTACTGACTGGAAGAAACTTCCTTTGCTTTCATAATTTTGAAAGCATCAAGCAACAAGCAGATTAGAATCATGCTTAACATCCTCATTTATTGTAGTAATACAAAAGACTTGGATGAACTCAACTCTGTTCTTGAACTGCCGCTCAAGGATGTTATAATCCAGCTGTGCTAGCAGTGACTGGTCAAAACCTTTTCTGCTCCATCCTTTGCACTTTAACAGTTGTGCGCTCGAAATAAATGTGGACCTGATTACTATCATTGCAGATTGCCTGTGATTCTTGATGGTTTTAAAAATTGAAGTTTGCAGCTTTTTTCCTTGGAAGAGAAGGTATTTCATTTCAAGAGCTGTATGGATCTAAATGCTTTGCTTTTAGTTTTTTGGATCTTATGCAAATGATCTAGAGTTTAGTTTGTTTCATGTGAAGTTATTGCTAAGAGAAAAGGCAAGCAGGACCCTGCTCAGCCACGGTTTGTTGACTGTTTTAATGTGTGAAAGAAAAAACTCAGCAGAAGCAATTGTTCTAAATTATTTAAAATTTCCTTAACTTGTCTTGGAGTGTATTTGGGGATTAAGAATAGCATACAAACAAAAAACATACACATGTTTCTATCTGTGCTAGATGCAGCATGAATTTAAGTGCATACATTGTATAAAATAAAATCTGTCCTGATAATTAAAAGGACATCGCAATTAAAATGATCTTTATTTATGGGCTTTGCTCGCCAAATCATATCAATTCACCTGCTTACTTCACTACTTTTATTCAGTCCTTTTAACTTCTGTACATACCTAAAAATTAAAATAATTGTTTTCTTTTATACATACATTGTATTTTTCCTTACATCAAACTTCCAAGAAATCAATGATACATCCGTTGATACTTAGTCATAATAAGTTTGAATTTTAAACGGTTGTTATCGAAGCTATCCTGTGTTTAAGGATAGTTTGTAAACAGGGCTAATACCAGTCTAAAGTCGTCAGATAAAGAAAAACTATGATTGTGAATCTAACTTTTTGAGGGGATAGTTTGGAACAGGTTCCTAATGCACTTGTATTCAAGAGCTCTGTTTACCACTATGTTTATGTTTTTTCTAATTTCATTTTTTTTTTTTTTATGAAATTCTTGTTACTACTTCAAAGACATTTGAGAGAGTCAAAGCAACTTTTTAGATGATGGCTTTCTCTTGTCTCAGAAACTTTTTGCATTTATATTAATCTGAGTTGGCAAGCTTAGAATGCAGACCATTACATAATATTAAGGTTCGGAAAGGAGAAAAAAAGCAACTTACACGATGAAATAACAATTAGTTTTCTTTGCTCTTGACTCAATGCTATGTAAACCTTGCAAGTCTTTTTAAGAATGAATTGGGATTATTCTTTATGATTATAATGAAAATAAAAGTTTGACTATATTTGTCATAATGTGCCATCAAATTCTATTATCATTGAGATTACTGCAGTGTATTGCATGATTAAAGCAGATGAATATTCTGCGGCAAGTTGTCACTAAAGGTAATTTTTTTTTTCAAAGTGAAATTAAGTCTCTTCACCCTCTTTGCCAAAAAAAAAAATGGAAGAAGGAAAGGGAAGTAGCAAACCCCTTATTTGATTTAAGATACAATTCAATTAGTCTAAGAACATTTATAAAATTGTCCCTTTTTAGTATTTTTCTCGCCCTTTTTCATCTCAACCCCTCCCTTTTCCATTGCCACAAAAAGATATTTCCTACTCATTCTCACTCAGAATTTTGGCACAAGCAGCAGACTTCAAAGCACTGTAATTTAAACCAATCAACATCCTAGAATGAATATTGTTGGGTATCCTACACACATTTTGATGTTGGCTATGTAAAGAGACTACGATATGCAATTGGAAAATCATGAAAGATTCAGTAGAGTTTGAAATGTTTTTTTTTAAAGTGTTTCCTAAATATTGTGGATGTTCAGTGGTTGTTATGTGTACATTTTCACAGTTGTATCTGTGCTTCACATTATGATGTGATTCATCAGTTGAGATACTAACCCATTTTTTGTCTTAGGTGTTGGGAATGTTGAAAAAACCCTGTATTCCAACAAATTTTTTGTGATGATAAATTATTAGTCATGGTGATAATTAATAATGAGTTGTATCAATTATTGAAAATTATTGTTAATATAAATCCACAAGCAAGATGTTGAGCTTTTTGTTTAATAGATTTCATAACATAGTAAAATAATTATTGATTAATGCTTTATGACATGTTCTAGGATCATCGTTATACTTGATAGTTTTGATAACAGCATGCACTCTTTTAGTGTTTTCATGCTCTCACACAAAGGTTTGATTTATGGACTAAAAGTACTGTGAAAATTCTTAGTATGCACGTAACAATAAAACAGGAGCAGCAATTTTAATATTGTCATTGGAGTGAACAGGATAACACAGTGGGATTACCACAATATGTACTTTTTATACATGTTGTATCCTCTTCATGTATTCTTTGTTATATTTTTTCCTTGATATGATCATAGTTGCTGGTTTACTGAGAGATTTTGAGAGATGTTAATTACTCAAATTCATTGTGGGTTTGCAGTTGAAATGCATAGAATCAATGTGCCAAATTTAAACAACAAAACCAGGATAGTTTTTTTTTTCATTGCCATTTTTTTTACATTTTACTAAACTGAACAATCAGTCAGAATGAGCTGTAGATCCATGTTTGAAATGTTAAAGTTGTGTTGAACTCTAGTCTATTTCACAACATCAGAAGTTTTTTAGTTTTCCTTTTATTCTGTTTTCATTTTTTTTCTTGCAAAAGTAAAAAAGAACATATAAATTGTTGAACTTTAGTCATATATGTGTGTGAGAGAAAAAGAGAGGGGGGGGGAGAGAGAGAGAGAGAGAGAGAGAGAGAGAGAGAGAGAGAGAGAGAGAGAGAGAGAGAGAGAGAGAGAGAGAGAGAGAGAGAGAGAGAGAGAGAGAGAGCGCAATACTAAGTCAAATAATACATGTACCATGATTGATTTTCAACTTATTGATACAAGGGTTTTACCAATTAAGTCTGAAACATAAACCTTATTAACAACTTCTTATCCCATTTTCTCCAAGAGAAATAAATTTTAGATATTCAGAAAAAGTGATATGAATTGATTCAAAACATGAAAGAGAAACTTTCTATGTCTAATTCTTTAGGACTGTTTTCGCTAGCAAATTGGTTTGTCAACACATTTTGGGGTCATTTTGATATACACATGTCAATGATCTTCTGTGAATACATACATACATACATACATTATATATATATGTAGATCATTATTAGAATAACAAAGATTTTAAAAAGTACATTTATCCTACATCTTATTAACTAATTTTATGTTAAAAAATAAACTTTTGAAAATTTGTTTCCTAGTGTAATGAACCAAGAATGTAATAGTTCACAAGCTTTCAGGGCAATTATAAGCCCATGCAAAGTTCAAATGGATATGTTTTTACAGGTTATGGATAACAAGAGGGTATTATACAATTAAAAAAGTAAATTACAAACATTATAGCTCTTTTATGCTAAAGATAGTCATTCCAGTCTTTACACTTATTTTGAGGTATTGTTAAAAGATTTTAACGTATTTTAATGCATTCCATAATTTTCATTTTACCTTTGTTCTTTTTGTTTTGATTATGAACAATTGTGATATTTTTTATTTTAGTGATTGTACATATCATTTTCAATTGCTGCATACGTTTTTGTTTTTTTTTAAACAGACTAGTGTGTTGGAATTATAGTCAGTCTCTATTGTTTTTTCAGCAGGAGAGTTGCTTAAAAAGTCTCAAGTGATAGATAAGTTTACTACTTGTCCTGTAATAAGAAATAGCTCTTTCAAAGTCGTCAAATTTTCAAAGTTCCTTCCCAGAGTTAGGTCTGCTTCAGCATTTGATGATACGGTAAACTTCGTCTTTGATGATCAATAAAATATTTGATTTAAGAGATAAACTCTTCCAGCTTTGAGAGAGAGAAGAAAGTGTTTAAGCAATATACTATATTTAAATGTACAAAATTCAATGATGAATAGTTTCAATTAATTGCCTGATGCTTCATGAAGTGGAGAAAATGGGTTTTTTTGTTTCTTCTTTTTTTTAGAGAATTTAATTTTTGAAACAACAGCTTGCATCATCAAGTTGATAAGGATGTACTTATGAGGCATTTCTAGTTGAAAGACTCAGACTAAGCATTCATAACAATAAAGCAATCTTATCTTTATCTTCTACATTTTGCACATTTTATCAGGGTCTTTTTGAAAAGTTGAATTGATAACATTTGTTTGCTAAACGTGTTTTGACTCATATTGACACTTTTTGTTTTTGAATTATATTTCTTAAATATTCAAATAATAGTTTATAAGAGACAACATAAGAAAAAAGATCCCATTGTTTCCCAATATAGTTCATGCACAAGAGAGCAAATTTCAGTGAATATATGATGAGAGATACACTCAAGGTTGAAATCAATTTCTACTGATAATCATAAATATCGGCATCAGCTTCTACCTCTACAATTAACTATGACTCCCCCACCTCCTCACTATCTTTCAGATTTACCTTTTCCATTATACACTTCAATCTTTACCCATCATAGTTACAAGTATCAAAAGCTAGCATTCCAATGGACATTGATATTTTCAACTAGATTTGTTTATTATAATTTTTTGTTGTTTAAATTTTTAGAGGGTTTTTTTTTTAATGCTCAGTGCCCACCATCGAACCAAGTTTTGCTGGTCTAAGCTTGTGGCATTTTATGTTTCGCTGGTAGAAACTCCATTCCCAAAACCACTCAAATTAATGTAAATATCCGATTGTCATTAACACTTTTCCTGCTATCTTGTTTCTTTCACTAAAATTTAAAAGAAAATGCAAGTTAAGTCATTTTTTTATTTATTCTTATCATCAAAAGGGACTTTTTATATTTTATATGTTTCTGCAGGGCTATTTCATTTCCGCCACACACCCAGAAAAAACATACACAGGTCAAATATTAATTTTTAATTCAATACAGTCTCAGAGCCACTAAAGCCCATTTTTTGCACAGGGTATTTGATAACCTGGTTTATTTCACAAGTTTTTACCATTAATAGATGCATTTTTGCAGGTAGCCTTTGGTACTTCTTTCTAATACTTTTTATTTGCTTTTTTATTGGCTAGTGCTGACCAACAGGTGAAATAAGTAGAACATTGTTGTCTTAAATTGATCTTTACTAGCCCTCATGTGTTGTGCCCTTACAATATTTAATTTTCTTTCTATGCCAGTTGAGCTTGATATGTTGAAAATAAAAATCGCAGAGTCAAAATACATTTTTGGTAAAACAATATGAGAACATTCATAATTCTTCATGATTTTTGTTTTTCATTTAGGCTTTGAATCATATTTTTTGGTGCATTTTGTAATTTTAAAATTTCAGTAGCAAACAGTAATTTTTTAAAACTTAAGTTCCACGCCTTTGTAATATGAATCTTTTTTATGTGAGCAAGAGAGTGGCTGCATTTTCTTAAGACATTTTGTTTTGTGTCTATTTCAGCATTCCTTTTTTTTAACATTCGATGTGTGCGAAATCACTTATTCCAAGGTTTAGGAAAGTGAAAAATAATATATAGGGCAACAGTATGGTTGTGAAGTTTATTGATTATTTATGAATTTGAAAATAAAAGGTTATTGAAGTTAAAAATAATTTTCTAGAACAATGCTTCTGCCCATTCATTTCTCAATAATATCCAAATGTTCATTCCTTGTTTAAGATTCAATTAATTGGCAGTAGAGAAATATATTGCCCTTTGATGATCAGTTAATTACAAATAAAAACTATCAATTGTTAATTGATACTTTAAATGGCTAAGAAAAACACAAAGAGCAAACTTGGCTCCAACATATGTGGACAGTTGAACTCTTATGAGAATTTTTTCTTGTTTATTCTTGCTCTTTGTAACACAAGAAAAACGGTTCGAATGTTTTCTTCTCATAAATCATAACTAAGACAGGGTCAGTGAATTATAAGAGTGAAAAATGATATCATATGCATGTATTTTTTTATGAAGATATTTTCCTATATGCTCTAGTCATAATAGAATGTGCATTTAAAATTTGTTTAAAAAATGGGAGGCATCTTGTGAAGAACAAGTACAAAATTACGTGAACAAAGTCAGAATGTTAGCCAGAACTTTGCACTTGCTAGTTGACTAATGTAAGCTAATTGCTTTTACTGCTAGAGTAGATAGACCATCATTTTACAGAGTCATGAAGGAATAATACAGGTCTTGAAGATGATGCACAAGTCTTGAAAACTATATATATATATATATATATATATATATATATATATATATATATATATATATATATATATATATATATATATATATATATATATATATATATAAACTTCGTGATTTAATCCAGTTGAATTTTCTTACTATGCTACTTAAATAAAATCTTAATATGATGCTTCTCCAAAACCAAACTTCAATTAAGATCTTTAAAAGATGTCTTTTGCTTCTTTGTCATGAATCATTCTTTATCTAGAAATTTTATAGTAACAGAACTGCAGAAGTGTTGGGTGTTAAGCATGAACAAAGAAATAGGGTACAAAAAGAAAAATGGCTGTTTTAGATGATGGATGGATAGTGATAGATATTAAGGTAGAGGAAGTGGGAGAAAGAGATAGAGAGAATGGGAGAAAAAGAAGAATCGGAGATTATGTCTAAAAACATCAATGATGCCTTTCAGGTCACCAGTAACTTAGAATACAAGTAATAATCCTTTTTTTTTTCCGTTTCATTGTTATTTTGTTACACTAGTCCTGACATAATCCATTCATAATTATTTTTTTTTTAATTTTGCGGGGCAAAACCCAAAGAACATATCGCACCAGAAAAAGCCATTGTTATCATTACAAATTTTTAGTTCATCATTTTTTTTTGTACTCACATATCATTAAATCACGGATGTATGTATGTAAGTAATTTGTTATTATATGTCGTCTCATTCAGTACTTTACCTTGCCCCATTAGACAGCGATGCAATCTGGCATCCGGCAAACCAATAAAAGATTGTTAAAACAAACATAATGACCTTTTGTTTTTGTTTCGAGTGTGTCTCTTAAGAATACCAGACCTTTATAAGTAGGTGTTACTGGATAGTTTATAGTTTATTTATTATACATGTATCGATTTTAGGGGGTGGGGGGGGGGGTTAGCTCTTTAATTGAAGTTTGAGAGAATCAGAAGAAAAAGAGTTCTCTGTTTGGATACACGATTTTCTAGCCATGCAAGATGTTATGACAAGTGAACAAAGGGACATAAACTTTGTCTACACTAAATGCAGTCTAGTGCATCAGATTAGTTACCTTGTGGAATATTACTCAAGAAACCTCTAAAATTAACAGTTTGGTTGGATGTGGTAAAATATACTCCTCAAATAAAAGGGCAATCTTTTTTTTTCTCCATTTTTTTAATGAATTCTATCTTAGAAAACAATTTAAACCATATTTGCAGAGTCCTATTTCATTAATTTTTTTGTTGTTATTTTAGTATCTATTAATAATAAATGCAATACATTTTCACATACTGAGTAGTTAAATCCTATGATAGACTTTATCAATCCATTGACAATCTGGCATTTTAATAACATGGCTGGTTTCAGGACCTTTTATCAAAACTATATTGCATTTTTTTTTAAGTGTGTGGGTAAGAAAACTTAGATTTAAACAGGTTAGCAATAGGCATAAAATACCTTATCGACGATCGTAAGCTAGTTGATTTGACACCAGGTTCCTCTGCTTTTAAAATACCAGGCGTAATTTACCTCCGTCTAAAAGATTCAACTTAAATATGATATATACAATAAAGAGATCCAAATTATCTCTAATTCAATGTTTAAAATCCTATGTTGTCTTTTACATCACACTGTTTTAATGAAAAATAAATGAGGATTTCTCTTAATTTTTACTTCTTTATATGGACGAGTGTTAGTAAATGTATCAAGCATATGATGCATCGAAACCAATGCCAAAAGCAATTTCAGCCTCCGATCGTTGGAAAACTATATCACGTTAATTTTATTCACAGAAGTCACAACTTACATCCTTTTCTTTAAGAGCTTAGGGCAGATTATCATGAATTATTTTAAGTTTTGAATTTTATGAAGAGTATAAAGTAATTTCCTGTTACGATCATCTTAGAGTTTACTTATTGTTTATTTTTACCGCCCGTCAAAACGTGTAGGAAATGAGAAAGCAAAAACATTTCAAACTGAGCATGAAATATAAATCAACAAGCGAGGGCTTTATGATTGGTTTATTTATATACATAACATTAAACGAATTCCATCACCAAAAGATGTTTATTTCAAAGCAAAAATATATGTACAAATAAAACTGTCTGTTATTGAATGAGACTCCTTTTTCAGTCATCTTGGCGGCCTAGAAAAGCAGTTAGGTTTCTTGAAATGTCTTAATTTACGAGGATCCTTGTCTTATCTTTTGACTGGTGGAACCCTCCAATAGGTTTAGATACCTGCATACAAAACATAAAAGATACTCGTATATAATTATTGATACTATCAAACCTAGATATAAAGAGAAAATGATAATTCTTGTTGTTTTGCTCTGACTAAAATGAGATAAGATGAAATGTGTAATAATATAATAATCGTGAAATTCTTTGGCTTCTTCTTTTACTTATTATTGTTGTTACTTTTCCCTCTGCTATACTTGTTGTTACATGTTTTTGTTTTTTTTTTTATTTTGTAAATAGTGCAATACACGGTTCTTGATAATATCTAGTAAGTCAAATAAGGAATTACTTGTACTCTGTGTAAGCGTTACAAAAATTTATAATTAAAAAAATTACATACACTGCGAATATATCATTTCACACACTGTCACATATTGCCATAGACCTAAGTACTGCTAAAAATGAACACAAATAAAATTCAGTACTTAATCATCATGATGCACGATTTCCAACTACGAAAGGAAAAAAGAAAGTTAAGTTTTAATGTAGGATTGTTTATAGCTTTAATGGAACAATTGGCAGTTCTGGAGTGTGATTGATTGATTGATTGATTTATTACTTTGAAAAATTCAGATAGTTTTTTTTTTCTTTTTATTTCAATTAGATACTCTACAAGTAAAAGTATGAGAGTCAGATTTTTTGCTCATAAATTAGTGGAGCTGAAGTAACACTCTGCGGACCATGTCAGGAGACCTCGTGGTAGACCCTTCGTCGCAACACTGTTAGAATAACATACTTACCTACTAGCACGAAATGACTATCATTATTTTAGTTCTGATGAGCTTAACCATAATTTTTGGATGTGCCAAATAGAACAGAGAAAAATCATCTTTAATTTACTATATTTAATTTTTTTTTCCTCCCTTTAGATCAGTATTATATAAAGTCTATCGAAAACAAATCCAAATTATAGCTACTGTGAGGTCCCTAGATACTCTTGACCATAGGCTGATAACTTTAAATAATAAAAACCAAAAAAAGCATTAGATTATGATCTTACAAGTTAATTGTACTGCCCTTATTATTTATTGAGCTTTTTTGCCGAAGAATCGTTGTTCAAAAGTTAACCACAATGCCGGGTAAAAACTAGCCCTAATCAAAAAAAAAAAAAAAAAAAAAAAAAACTTTTGGCGATGGGTCTAGGAAAGTTGGATCTGGAACATACACAATTTTAAAGTAAAATCGATACTAATTAATCTTTAAAATTCATTTCTCATAACTATCGCCTTTGTTTACACCTGTATATATTTGTTTAATTTTGTATCAGATAGAACCGAAAAAAAAAATCGTAAGCATTTTTAATATGTGTCGTTTTTTGTTGTTCATTAAGCCCAACTATCCCTTTTTGAATTCTTCCCTTGTGCCTTGAAGTTATATACCTAGCTCTACTGCGACATCAAGAAACAAAGACGAATGCTTAATTATGCTCAAGAAGCCTATATGATTTTCCCTCATCAAATTCAATAGCTAAGATTTGTGACCATGATTCGGCAAAATGAAGTGAAAATCTGCAAGAACGCGTGTAGCCTACTTCTCAACTTTCAGAACAATGAGTTTCTAATTTGTCAGGATATTAATTTACTTCGTCTATTACCCATTTCAAAATGTTCTCTTGAACTAAATGACAAGCTGGCTTACCATCCCATTGGCCACAATAGGTCCCCGAGAAGCCAGGTTGACACAAACAGTAGGGTCTGTCTGCTGGAGCAGTGCAGCTGCCACCGTTCTGACATACAAAGTGGACACACGGGTCTCTCACAACTGACCAGGACAGAGGAGGAACAAGTGACATCATCGTTTAGTTATCTTCATTAGTATCATCATCAATGGGACCTGGGAATGGTGTTGCAAAGCCTATATCGCTTTGGAAATTATTGCTCATCTCCAGTGTGACCATCTTTCTTGTCGCTTAAGTTGATGTAAATTTAATCACAGCTTTTTTTTTTTCCACTCTTTTACCTCAAGCTTTCAAATGCACGGGGAATCTAGCCTAGCAACATGACAGGTGACTGCATGTTCCTGAAAGATTGTCTGGATGAGGTGCTTTGACTTAGTTTTCCCTCGTCTTAGTTTTTAAAAGCACCTTATAATAATTATTTTATTACTCCCTTTTCTAGCGGCATAGTGTTTGTTGATTCCTTTCCGACTTAAAACTTCCGTTACCATTAGCGTATTTGTAAA